>CAUYLG010035478.1:0-201524 GCA_963573385.1 Cacajao melanocephalus
CCATTCAAAAGTGGGCGAAGGATATGAACAGACACTTTTCAAAAGAAGACATATATGAGGCCAACAAACATATGAAAAAATGCTCATCATCACTGGTCATTAGAGAAATGCAAATCAAAACCACATTGAGATACCATCTCACACAAATTAGAATGGCGATCATTAAAAAATGCTGGAGAGGATGTGGAGAAATAGGAACATTTTTTACACTGTTGGTGGGAGTTCAACCATTGTGGAAGACAGTGTGGCGATTCCTCAAGGACCTAGAAATAGAAATACCATTTGACCCAGCAATTCCATTACTGGGTATATACCCAAAGAAGTATAAATTGTTCTATTATAAAGACACATGCACACATATGTTCATTGAGTCACTGTTTACAATAGCAAAGACCTGGAACCAACCCAAATGTCCATCATCAATAGATTGGATAAAGAAAATGTGGCACATACACACCATGGAATACTACACAGCTATAAAAAACAATGAGTTTGTGTCCTTCATAGAGACATGGATGAATCTGGAAACCATCATTCTCAGCAAACTGACACAAGAACCGAAGACCAAACACTATATGTTAATCACTCATAGGTGGGTGTTAAACAATTAGAACACGCAGACACAGGGAGGGGAGCATCGCATACTGTGGTCAGTGGGGGGGGCTACTGGAGGGACAGTGGGGGTGGGGAGGGTGGGGAGGGATAATGAGGGGAGAAATACCAGATATAGGTGATAGGGGAATGAAGGCAGCAAACCACCTTGCCATGTATGTACCTATGCAACAATCCTGCGTGATCTGCACATGTACCCCAGAACCTAAATTACAATAAAAAAAGAATTCATAAATAACCTCTGATCAAAGATCAAAGAAATAAGAATTGCAACAAAGACTTTTCTTTGTAAAAGCTTACCCATATTATTAATAATAATATAATTGTTATCCCATAATAAACATCCAGGGAAATTATAATTTAGTATAAAAAGATAATTATATAAACAACTATAAAATACGACAAAATATAGGAAGCGAGAAAGTATTACAAGATTTAATGAGAAATGGGATGTAGGGCTCACTGACTAAAAGGTTCTACCCTTCTAGCTGGCTAGGTCGACTTTATCACTATCCTTTTCCTCAAATTTATCAGGGTTTCTAAGCACTCTGTTTCTCTAGTTTCTCCCTATTTTTATTTATCCTTGTCCCTTACTTTAGTTCCAGTACATCTTCAAGCCAATGGGTCATCAATTCCTCTTTTGCTAATGTCTCAATTTCCCCATCCCATTATTCATGTTACATAGCATCTGGCTTTCCACAGTGGCCTTCTCCCAGTTCTTCAAATATTCCTTGTTCACTCCCACCTCAGGGCCTTTGCCTATGTTGTTCCTTCTACCTAGAACACTCTTTTATGTCCTTGCATTCCCTTAACCCACTCCCACTTCACCTAGCCCATCTCCCTTCATTCTTCAGATCTCTGTGTAAACCTCATATCAGGAAAGCCATTCTTGACCCCCAGTCTAAGGTGTAGCCTTCTAAACACCCTGCACGGACCCCTGGAAAATGCATGAGACTTGAAATTAGTTATCAATTCTACTTTTGTGTTAGATTATAATCTCCTTTAGAGTGAGTAATAATTCTGTCCTAGTCATTGCTAAATCCCCAGCACTAGTTTATCACTTGATATACATTCGGCATTTGATAAATATCTGTTCCACAAATGAAACAACGAAAGGAGAGGGAGACCCCACACATTCAGCTGGGATGATCAAGGAAGAATTTATGGGGGAGGCCTGTGAGATAGGCTTTGGGAAATGTACACAACAGTAATAAGCAGTGGGAATAATTGGTGTTGAGGCCTGGAGACAAGTGAGTCAGTGGGTGCTCAGGGAAGAGTGGAAACTTCATTCTGGCTGTAAAGGATGGACCATAAAGGAGAGTAAGGGAAAAGATTAGGCTGGAAAAGAAGGTAAGCATAATATGGAAAGGCAGGCCTGTTTTAGAAATCAACATTTAATTTTGTAGTTGATGCAGAGACAGTGAAGGAATACAGTTCATAGGCCAAACAAAAGAGGAAAGAGAATGTATATAGAAACTTATTCTTGAACTCACAGTGATACTGCAGGCAAGAAAAAAATGGCAAAAGCCTAAAATAGACTGCTGACTGCATGAAATAAACAGAAAAGAAAAGAAGTTTAGAAAGAATTACATGTTTAAGATGGATTGCATAGAGAAAGATGAAAATATTTAACTAAAATATTTGTGGGGAGACAGGAAAAGAGATAAACCAGCATGCCTCTTGAGGTTCCTGTGAGAGTAACTAGAAAGAATGGAATAATCTAGATGTATATACGGTGAGGGGAAGGAAATAATCAGTTTCTTTTGAAATACTATTAAGCTAGATTTTTAACATTTTATCTAGAATATAGATTTATTGGGGGTAAACACTGTAAATCAGTGGCTGAAGATCAATTCAGTATTTATGCTTTAATGAGATTTTATATTTACATTTCTGGTAATTTCCTTAGTCTGTTCACATGCTTGTATACTATAAAAGTATGCTAAAAAAAAAAAAGACTGCTTCAAGCCATGAATAAACAAAGTGTGTTCTCCTGGAGAAATAACTGTACAGAAAATTTGAGGCAATAATTAACAACCCACTTAACCCTTTCCTCCAACTTAAAAGTATTTTTATATTAAAACAAACAGAAATGCATTATGGAAGAGAATGCAAGATTCACATGGATTTTTAGATAACACTCTCAAATTCCAAGAAATGTACTTGGCAAACTGCTTTAGCATCTACCTTCCTTGCTCCAATCTCCTACCCTTCAGTTCAAGTTTATTTTGCTAAGTAAATTATCTAAATAGCCTGTCCACATCTATATTGCTAGCAAGTGGCAGAGCAAAAAATTTAAACCAGATCTCTCTAGAGCCCATACTCAAAACCTCTAATAGTGTACACTATCCAAGGTGGGACCCTCCCGCATGACCAGACACATATGAAAAAAATGCTCATCATTACTGGTCATTAGAGAAATGCAAATCAAAACCACATTGAGATACCATCTCATGCCAGTTAGAATGGCAATCATTAAAAATTCTGGAGACAGATGCTGGAGAGGATGTAGAGAAATAGGAACACTCTTACACAGTTGGTGGGAGTGTAAATTAGTTCAACCATTGTGGAAGATAATGTGGTGATTTCTCAAGGATCTAGAAATAGAAATTCCACTTGACCCAGCAATTCCATTACTGGGTATATACCCAAAGAGCTATAAATCATTCTATTATAAAGACACCTGCACACGTATGTTCATTGCAGCCCTGTGTACAATAGCAAAAACCTGGTACCAATCCAAATGCCCATCAGTGATAGACTGGACAAAAAAAAAATGTGGCACATATACACCATGGAATACTATGCAGTCATAAAAAATGATGAGTTTGTGTCCTTTGCAGGGACTTGGATGCATCTGGAAACCATCATTCTTAGCAAACAGACACAAGAACAGAAAATCAAACACTGCATGTTCTCACTCACAGGCAGGTGTTGAACAATGAGAACACGTGAACTCAGGGAGAGGAGCATCACACACTGGGGGCAGTTGGAGGGCTAAGGGAGAGACAGCGGGGGTTGGGGAGGGTGGGGAGGGATAACATGGGGAGAAATGCTGGATATAGTCAAAGGGGGAATAGAGGCAGCAAACCACCTGGTTATGTATGCACCTATGCAACAACCCTGCATGACCTGCATATGTACCCTAGAACCTAAAATAAAATAAAAAAAATATATATACTATCCAATAATTTAATGGTCTTTTAATTTTAATTAATATCATATTTAGCATTACTTACCAAGTAAATGACAACACAAGGCCAAATGCATGCAGCAGGTATTTTTCAATAATGAATTAGAAGGGGCTCCAAGAATGCAACCAAAGCAAATGATTTTTCACAGTACTTGAGAGAGTGAAGGTGGGATTATCGCAGGGAGAGAAAAAGGTTAGTGTGGTGTTTCCTTGGTCCAGTACTCACAAATTAGATGGTTATGTTAAACTTTCTTTTAAAACACCAGCCATCCTCCAAACTTTTAAAACACAGAGAGCCTACATCATTTTCCTCTTCAAACACTTGAAAGCACAGTCTAGAAAGTCCTTCACAATCTGGTTCTAAACTACCCTCCAGCAACTAATCCCCATAGAATCTCAGCTCCAAATCCATCAGACTATTTATAAATTAATCAGTTAGTTAATACAATTAAAAGTCTTCCTCAAAAGGCAACCTTAAGGTACAGACTTCAGGATAAGAAAGAGTTGTTCAGATTAAAGGAATGAAACAGGGTTGGGAGGAAGAGAATTCCATGCAAGAAGATACAGAAACAACATCCCACAGGAAGAAAGAGCCAGGCCACTGACGAAAGTTCATTCAGGGAAGATGGCAGAGATTCCTTTTAGGGAAATGGAAAATCAGCAAAGGGTTAAGAAAGGAGTGACATGCTCAGATCAGGTCTTCACTTAAGAAAGGTCACTCTAGATACCACTTGCAAATCATATTAACACACATTGTATAGCACCACCACTACTTCCAGATGCATGCCCTCCACTGACTTTTACAGGTAAATGTGGAAACTGATTAAGGGATTTATCTAAGAAAACTAGTTTTGCACTCTCAGATTTCAAAATACAGCAATGAAAAACACAAAGGCTTTCCTCTTAAAGTCTTGGGGTGCATGTTAGGATATTCCTTAGAGTTTAGTAACCATAAGAAACAAATTACTTTAGAGTACTCCCTTTTAAAAATGTTGCTTAATGCATGAAATGTGATATTACAGCATTACTGAACCACTTTATAATCTTTTTAAAAATGTGCTTATTTAAATACAGAAATATGATCAATGAATACAGAATCACCAGGAGAACTTACTAGAGTTTTCGTAATGGTCTCTTGGCTCTTCTTCTGCTGATATTGGCACCAAAGAAATTAGGTTATAACTATTGCTTCTTTTTGTGGCTGAAGAGACATTTCCAAGTACACAATGAATGGAGTTCATTCAGAAGCATTGCAAATGGGCTGTGGCCCCTTTTTTATGCATAATAGGCCCAGCAAGTATATTTAGGACAAAACCAAGTTTTACTTTTAACCAGCTGACAAGGTCTTCACATTTTAAAGGAGCTCTACACGCTAGATTTACTTAGGCTTATCTGTTCTTTCATCACAATTTCTATAGAAGAATATTAACGATGCCAGGGAGTCGCTCATTTAGGGAAGACAGATAGTTTTTTTTTTAATAACAAGATAAATCATATGTTGCTTAAAACCTAAATTACAGAGGACATAGGAATTTCCAGTAGACTAAACTTGTCACAATGACATGAAACAATAATATTTGAGAAAAGAGAAAAAAAGCTTAGTGGAGAAGCAAGTCACTGGGAGAAGGAAAAAGCTTAAAAGTCCTGCATATTTAAATAAAACTAATGTTTTGTTGTTGTTACAGCCACATCTGAGAACATTAGAGTTGAGCGTACTTTTATAAAACTTTTTTTTAAAGGCAAAACATACAACAGTTGGGAGACGAAGTGGTTGTAACCCACTTCCTCCACACCCTCTTGATACTTAACATTGATACTTTGTGTGGTCTTTGGCTTATGCAGTATCCTGTCTCATTATGACTGGACTATTATGAATCAAGTAACTGTCCCTGGGTGTGGTGGCAGGCGCCTGCAGTTTCAGCTACTCGGGAGGCTGGGGCTGGAAAATCCCTTGAGCACAGGGGATCAAATCCAGTCTGGACAACATAGTGAGACCCCTGTCTCTAGAAAACAAATGACAACGAAAAAACCTAGACACAAACACAAAAGAATCCAGAATCAAATAACGGTCACCAACAATACAATATCCAACTGTAGTTCCTCCCCCCCTTTTTTTTTAAATGCACAGAACAACCTTCTGAAGGTACCAAATTTATAGAACGGTAAAGTAACAGAGAAGTAAACTGTAACCTAATGCTATGGCTTCAGAATAACATAGTGAAGAGATTGTCAACATGAAAGGAAAGGAATTTAAATTAGTTGCCCTTGAGCTTAATGTTTAAAGGTTCTGTAGTATTTTTTTCCTACTTTAGCTTCCCAGATTGGTTAGGGGGTGTATCTCTCCTTTTCAAAGTAATTTGCAGGTTGGACTACAAAGAAGACACAGTAACCCAATGAAAATAGTAGAAGCAAGACAGGTTCTTGGCATCTGCTTATGCTGCAGCCTGTATTTCTGCCCACACTGGCTCAGGCCAAACAGTGCAGCATCCAGTAGATGGCTGAGGGACCTGTGTTCTCCACACTTCGCTCACCAGCAGGGGGTCATTAATACTCCTTCACACTGGGTACTTTTGAAGCACTTGACAGAAGCTCTTATTAATGGAAATATTGAGGATTAAAGAACAATTCTGAGACTGAATCATTCTGTAGGGAAAAAATCACAACTGTCTTAAGTCAGGTGAAACCATCTCTGACAGAAGTTCTGCTTAAAGAGAAGACAGCTCCTCTCTTCTACGTGCTTCTCAAGGTCTAAAGTTGGCAGAGAGACACTGCTAATTAATTCCTTCATGTTTTAATTAAGCAGATATTTATCAAATATATCGAGAGTCATATTTTATGAAATAAGTATTGTTTAATTACTGTGCATGTATTCTAAGCATTTTATTATATAATAATATATACTGTGGAAATAATGTCAGTAGTACCTCACTGGGTTGTGGAAAGTATCTAACTCACTTGAGTTGTGAGATAGTAAACATAAAGTGCTCATAAACCATAATCCTGGTGCATTGCAATTGCTCAGTAAATGGTCATTCATATTATTGCTGTTATGGAAGCTGCTGACGTAAAGCTTTATTTCTTGGTCCAGATAGAAATTGCCTTTAATGGAGATATCAAAGGCTAAGTAGTAATGCTGACATTTGAATATGATCTAAAAAAAAAGAAATTTTTGACTCAAAAGGATTTATAAGGTTTTGAACCACCCTAAAACTTAATATTTCTTATATGCTGACGAATTACTGAGATTTGTGAAGAGACTTGCACTTTCAGGAATTTAGGCTTTGATGTTGAATTAGGAAATCTGAATCCTCGCTCCATTCCTTATTCTTTCTATACTTTAGCTCTCTTACGTGTAAAATGAGACTAATACTTCTACCTATACCTCAGAGTTTTTGAGAGAACAACATATGTAAATGCCTAAAACAGCGCTTGGTACTTAGTAAGTGCTGGACATATCTCAAATCACTACCATCATTATTACCAAATGGCAGAACTGACAAATGGGATTTGTGTCTTCTTGCCTGAGATTATCTTTGATTTTTCTATACTCTTTGATGTCTAAAATAATTCTGATTCCTATTATTCTATACCTAAATATTCCAACATGAGGCAATTACTATCCTTCCTGTATAAATTGGAAGGATATCTTACAACACAATATTGCAAGGAAAATAACCACATGTTGGTAGGTTCAAGGAAAAGAAGAGGAGAAACCATTAGGAAATGAAGCCACCTTGTCCATCTTAGGGGCTGCTCACTCCTGTCTTTCATTTTGCTTCTCTCTCTGAGCTCTCTGTTTTCCCTGCTTCTCCACAGCACCTCCAGTCTTAGTCTACATGACATTTAAGCCAAAAGTCACTCATCACATTTGTTTGTTTGTTTTTTTGGTCTCTAAATTTACATTCTTGAGAGACTCCTGGTGGGTTAGTTTGCCCTCAGATAGATTGCTATGTGAGAAACACTTGTTTCCATTTGTCTACCACTCTCCCTGAATCCTCTTAACTCCAATTTTTTATTTTTTAAAAAAAGGAATCACCTGTTTCCTGAGCGCAGCGTTAGATTATTGAATCAAGTTGGCTTACACAGATCCTCAGAATTTGAGTCTTAAGTGGAGGTGCCTTGGGGTGCTCTGGGTCAAAGGGTTCATGAGTTCTCAATGCTTGAGTCCTCAGAATTGTCCTGGTTTCTAACCTCCTGAAGCTTGCTTGTTCAGTGATACCTTCCATTCTGTGAGCTACTCTAATAATTCTTGTGTTTAAGATGGTCTCTGTTGCATACACACTTTTCTGCCTCTTACAACCAAAAAAAAAAAAAACGCTAGGTGGGTGAGTTCACTTGGGAGAATGTAATCAGCTGTAATCAACTACAGGCTTATGCAAGACAAATTAATCTGGAGGAGATGTCAAGGGTGGTAAGTATTTTGATATATCCATAACAGGGGAAAATGGTGGTTATAAGAAAAGAATCAGTCTTGTGTCTACATATACTACAGTTCTAGAAGAATATAACAAACCCCATTTAATTAAATTCCATTTAAGTCAATAGGCATTACAATTAGGCATTCACTAGATAAGCATTTGGGGAATATTTAGATGGGTAAGGCTAAAATTTTGCTCTCAAGTAATGGCTAGTCAGGGGGAAGACTATATGTACACATATAACTGCAGTACAAGGCAAGATATGCTGACTACTGTGATAAGATAAAATAAAAATTTAAAGGAAAGAACAATTAATTTGGGCTATGGCATTAGCCAAACAGGTCAGCCTGTTGAAAGATTCAAATAGCATGTTGCAAGCCACTGACAGAAAGGAGAGAAGGAGCCCTTTTAAAGAGTTGTGGCATTTTGAGATGCTGAGTAACATTATAAATGGAAAAAGACCCTCAGGTTTGTAGGCACTAGAGAGATATTGCTTTCTCACTTTTTATCTCATTTAAGTACAGGTCTAAGTAAAGGTCTGTAGAGGGAAAAATCCTTTCTTATCAATAAGTGAGTCCTTCCCTAACACTAGTCTTGGGCTGGTAGGAAGTATCCCTATTCAGTGTCCCATTTCCTCACCAAGGCTGTTTTCCATTCCTGAGTTAGTTCAACAAGGGGAAAGTCTGTATTAATGGCCCCCATATCTTTGAAGTCAAGAAATGTATGCCATTTTTCTCAGATCATATCTGGTGACTCAGCACAAATTCTAGCCTTGCATGTATCCCTCAACTAGACTAAGTATCCATTGCAGAACAATGACCCGTGGACACCAGTATAACCCTTGCCTCCTCACCTCCTGCGCTGGCCCTGAGGAACTGAGATTCTGACTTTTATGTAGCCCTTTTGCCTGACAAGTAGTTATCCTAATTCTTGGTAGTCTTCACTCTGGCTATGACAGTGGAGTCTCTACCATGCGTTTTAAACCCTAGCTTAATGAGCAATTCTGTTATAACTCGATTGATATCCTCCTTACAGGGGAGCAGGTGTTAGCAAACTTCTTTAAAGAGCCAGATAGTAAATATTCTAGGCTTTGAGGTCCAGAGGGTTTCTGTTACAAGTATTCTGGCATTGTAAGTCCTAAAGCAGACATAGGCCACACTTAAATGAATGGGTGGAACTGTATTCTAATAAAACTTCACTCATAAAAAGAGGGAATGATTTGGTCTCTGAGTATAGTTTGAAGACCTCCTGCTCTTGAGCATCACTGCTCATGCATTCAGAATTCCTTATTACCATGATACATCTGTTTGCAAAAAGCTCACCTTAATCTTTCCCAGTCCTCCAATATTTGCAAAGGTGTAGGCTTGCCCATCTGACAGTTGCAATATTCAAGACGTCCATGTACTTTACTTCAGTTCCTGGTATACTCCAGAGCCCACATGAACATTTATGTGTACCCTATCATTCTGTCTAGAGTCAAAGTGAAAAAAGAGAAGCCAGAAGTAGTGGTATGTATATAGTTATTAGTAGTTTGAGAGGGAAAAAAAAACAGAAAATAGAAAGCCTAAAAGAAGTAACTATTGCTTTTGGAACAAGAGGAAAGGAGAAAAGTTATAAGACAACAGTCTGTTATATTCTGCAGGGAGCAGAGATACCCTGGCCAAAAGTAAAGAAAATTGTTTGGGTAACTCTCTAGACAATGAGAAGAAAACTGAGGCTCATAAAAGTTAAAAGAGAGATCCACATAGGCCTGCTAAGGAATTCCTGCTAATTATATTCAAATTGAAGCAAAGGTAGACGATGTATCACAATATCCCCAACTGGAAATCTAAATCTATTCTCTGAATAAACTTGTTAGATAGAGTGATTTTTTAAATATAGCAGGTTTAACAGGAATTTGTAAGTGGCAGAAAACACAGTAACTGCTGTTAAGTGACAGTGGACATTTTTTTCGATTTTACCATCTAACATTCATTCCCCTTTTTTTTGGTAACACTATCTACAATTTTCTTTGGGCAACCATGCTTCCTGTGCCTTCTGTCCCTCTGCTTTGGATTGAGCTGAAACTATCCCCAATTCCAGGGACAGGTATTTGATCTACGTTTGGGTAATCAAAATATTGAACCCCCATGGATCCACAGTTGTTTTAGGAATAGAAATATGCAAAAGTTTGTCTAACCTAAGTGAGGCCAAGACTTCTACAGGTATTTCTGGGGAGAGTTGCTCTGTTTATGTTATATTAGACACTGACAAGATGTAAATTCAGAGTTGCTAAAGGATGCCATTAGGAAATAATGTCTTTGACAATTAAAGCAAATATTAAGAAAAATAGGCTGGAGAAATGCAGAGGCCAAGTCCTGAGAATATTATTTGAACTCTTAAGATTTTAGTTTAGCCAATTTTCTTAACATTCCCTTTCTCCTTTTGTTATTCCCTCCTTCCATCCCTCCCTTCTTTCCTTCCCTTTTATCCCTGCAACTGAGAGTTGTAAAAGAAAGTAAGATAATACAACTGATTTTATGTGAGTATATATATAGTTTTCCTTTAACTCACAAAACAATCCCATGTGTGGGTATAATTACTCGGTCAACTGAGGAATTGCATAGTATGTCCCTCATCATACTATGCATACTATGCGATTCCTCAGTTGACCTCAGAGCTATGATTCAACCTCAGGCCAGTATGACTCAAAGCAGGTGACCCTCACTATAATCTCTGCCCTCAGGTAAAAAGGCTTCCAAGGGAACTAAGCTTTTAGTCTCAACAATTCATATCTGCTTCTAATTTAGGGGCCATCTCTATAATAGGGACATAATGTGATGATAATAGATCAACTTCGGCCAGTGATGTGAAAATAAATGTACTTTTGAAAGCACATTGATTACTTGACAGGTGCCCCTTTAGAATACTAGTGAATGGTTGTTATAAAAAAGTCATTTCTGAAAGGCATTTTTATAAGGCAAACTGCATTTTCCACTTTCATCCCATACCTAATGTCAGGGATATATTTTGAGAGAAAACTTTTATTTTCATTCATTCTGCAACAAACATTTAGAGACATTTAGAACTTACCAGGCATTAAGCCTGGCAATGGAAAAATGTACTGGGCTGCCTAGAACAACAACTTAGACCAACGTTTGCATGTTTCCATCCCAGAAACACTTGTAGGTCCAGTGTGGTTCAATATTTTGACTGTCCAAACCTGGATCATCTACCCATCCCTGAAGTCAGGGATGGTTTCAGTTCAACCCGAAGGACAAGAAGGTCATCTCAGACTGATACACCATCTTATGTTCCCAGTACCTGTCTAAAGTAATTATATCCTGAGAGCTCTCATAGTGTGAAGCTTTCTCCTACATATAAAATTTCACAGGGAACCATGTTTTTCAAACAAAGGCATAAGAACCTGAGAGGCAGTACAGAATAGTGATGAACAGGGTTGGTGCTAGAGTTCAAGTCCCATCTCTTCTCAGCTGCATGAACTTGGGAGGGTTATTTAATGTCTCTGTGCTTCATTTTCCTTGTCTATGAAATGGGAATGATAATAATAGTACCATTATTGTTAGTTCCTCATCCTCCCTTGAGTTTCTCAACTAAATGAACTACTGACTTGCTATCTAGTTTTTAATTTGAGTATTAATAGATTATATTTATTTATATTGTGAATAAGTGAACATGTTTGTTGTTTTTCTTATATCTGTCACAATCTTTTATGCACACACATGCAAATACGCTACATAAATTAGCTCTAAAAATGAGCAAGTTGTAATACGTGCCCAGCATTGTAATGTAAGTGTTAGTTTATTAGGGAGCAACCAATGATTTTTACCATATAAAATAAATAAGGAAATGTATCAAGATAGTTTTCATCATAAAATATATCTTAAAGTACCTTTCTTCTCAAATTTTCTAGTAAATTTGACCTAGCCTTACGACTTACATAAATTATATTAGCAAAACTGAAGCCAATTATATGGAGCCATTTAAAGTATGACTATTTCAGAATAATAATATGAGTATAATTTAAACAATGTTATAGTGTGTACACACATATCTGTCTTTCTATCTAGCTTAGGGGTGGGAGGACAGACTGAGGCAATAGAAAAATCTCTCAAGTTAGTTTAGAAATCAGAGAAATTTCCCTTTACCCTTTTCATCATAATAAATTAGAACAGATCATTGGAATCTATTTCAAATGAATAAAAACTTTCCTAGTGTTTTTGGAATGCAAAGACTAAAATGTCTAAATTGTTACACAGAAAACCATCAAATTCAGATTCCTAATATGACTTTATGAATGAAGGAGTGAATCACTTTGGCATGTACAAAGGTCCAGATAAATGCCAGGGAAATGCTATACTCCTGGGGATTAATTCTTTTATTACTATTTAACTAAGTTGTCCCAGTGATTTATCAGTTCAAATGTGATATTAAATGCTATATTGTATGTTGCTCCATACTTGATTTTAAGTGAATCAAATGCTTAATTATAGGATTTGGAATACTTTGTTATTTTTAACGGCTTTTTAAGGTTTTTATATACTTAATAGTAAGCTGAACATTTAGGTTAGCTTAAGTTGCACAATTACAAGATTTTTTTAATTGTACAATTATTCTTTTAGAATTCAAATGTTTATCAACTTTTGCATGTTTCCATCCCTTAAACAATTGTAGGTCCAGGGGAGGGGGGTTAAATATTTTTATTGTCCAAACCTAGATCACTCTGAAATCAGAGTGCAGACAGCTGATGTTCAGAGTCTAGACAGCTGTCCAAACAATAAGAACTCTATGTATCAGGACAGGTGCTGTTATTATCCTCTGAATCTATAACACAAGTGTTGATTTATAAATGATTTGGAAGAATAAGGTTTAAACATTAAAATAAGCAAATATCCCAGTAAAACAAAGCTGCAAATTTCAATCCATTACTTATACAAGAATCAACTATTCAATGAAAAGTTTCAAGAAAAGTATAGGGGTTGCCCACTGCTTTGGAAGTATTTTGATAGCATATAATAATATCAGACTTTGGAAATTTATTACAGCCACCTAAGAAGCTCAAGATTCCACGTCAAAGTGCTACTAAGAATCACCTAGCATATTTCCAAAACCTGAAGAGTCAACTTAATTTACAAATTGTTAGACTATGAATTTCTTCAAGACATGGACCACCTTTCTCTTCATGGTTTGCTGGTACCTTGCACAAATTAGGCACTGAGTGTAAGAAGGAGCATGGCAGACTGAAATCCTAGACCTACCAGAAGGCCAGACCCTTGTAGTCACCTTGCTCCATCCTATTGGATTAAAATCAATGGCCAGATGATCAAAAGCAGGAGTTCCCAACTGGGGATGATTTTACCTCCCAGGGATATTTGGGAATGCCTAGAGTCATTTTTGGATGTCAGAACTGTGCAGGGGTGTTGTCATCTAGTAGGTAGAGGCCAGGGATGCTGCCAAGCATCATACAGCACACAGAACAGCCCCCATAATAAAGAATCATCTGGCTGGAAAAGTCAGTAGAGCTGAGGTTCAGAAACCCTGATCTAAAAGTTAATTGAATATTCGGCAGGGCACAGTGGCTCATACCTGTAATCCCAGCACTTTAGGAGGCCAAGGTGGGTGGATTTCTTGAGGTCAGGAGTTTGAGACCAGCCTGGCCAACATGGTAAAACCCCATCTACTAAAAATACAAAAATTAGCCAGGCATGGTGAGGCATGCCTGTAATCCCACCCACTCAGGAGGCTGAGGCATGAGAATTGCTTGAACCCAGGAGGCAGAGGTTGCAGTGAGCTGAAATCATGCCACAGCACTCCAGCCTGGGCAACAGAGTGAAACTCTGTCTCAAAAACAAATAAATGAATGAATGAATGAATGTTAACTGAATATTCATGATGGCATCAGACAGTCATCCAGAGTGGAACTCACTAAAATATACCTTGTTTAAGTTAAAAAAAGTTTCATTGCAAGTTCAGTACTTATCTTCCAAAAGAGAAAAGCTGCTGGAATGAAAATGTGGAAGTAGAATGAAAAGCATCCCATTTTCCCTCAACGAACATGATTTTTCATACATCTTTGTGTTTATCACTACATGCGCTATTCAGGAACTGAGGAAGAACATAAGTGATAATGATATGCTAATACACAAGGAGTCTCATGTCACCTAGAAAGTAGACTGACTTTTGTTAATGAGACATTAAAAGAGGTCAAATATGGAAGGACTAGATTTATATTCAATATCTGCTTAAGAACAGTGAAATAGGAAAGGTAAAGGTGACAATGGTAAAGGAGGTAGTTAACATCTTTTGTGTCCTCTCAATCCGCCAGATAAAATGCTACAACATCTTATGTGTATTCTCACTTAACTGGTAAGATCTATCAATCTCAGAAGTTAAGTGTTCCAGAAAGAATAAGATTTGATCATTTATATAAAAATTGTACTGTAATTTACATTTTACAAGTCCCTACCCTCCAGAAGTTCCTGTCTAGTGGAGTGGGACTTGTAGAACAGACTGATAGAGTAGAAGGCCTAAGGATGTCTTATTTATCATTAGGACTTATTGATCGTTAGGACTCCTACTGTACCACCAAATAGGCCTTTCATTAGAGATTTATTAAGTGAATAAGAGTAACACTGCGCAACAAAACAAAAAATCTAGGGGAAACCCTCTAAAGTCCTCCAAATTCTAAGGAGAAGAGAGGTTATTATAAGTCTAGTCTGTGAGTTCTTCCGTGAGCAAGATACTCTTATTAGTGAAGAGTCAGTCTAACACACAGCAGACACTTAATGAGAATATTTTAAACTGAACTGATCTTGAGACTGTAAATATTTTCAAAAGTGTTTCCAAGAAAGGGAAATGTGATCCTCTCCTTTATATGAATCTTGACTCAGCAAATACAGTTTCTCCTTTTTCTCACGTGTACTTGTTTACAACTCTTGTGTGGTTCCTGCCGTTTACTGTTCAGCTCTGATAATAACAATGAATGGCACTCAGACAAGGTAAAAAGGAGGCAACATTTCGCTTGGGTGATTTCTTCATTCAGCTATATATATATGTCAGTGTAGATGCAGTGTGGGTTACGTAAGTAATGATAACTACTCCTGTAAGTCTAACCAGAGATCTACAGCTGCCCCATTAGATTGCTGCCTTATCTTGGGAACCATCCTGTGGTGTTGCAGTGGATACTGTAGAAAAAGGAGGAAGCAAAGAAGTGAAAACAAGATAGATGTACCAAGGCAGAAACTACATTCCAATTTTTAGTATATTATTCAGATATCACCAACAATCAGTCCTCCTGATGTTTTATTAATGAAGACAAGACTTACATCTCTTCTCTTTTTTAGCCACTCGAAAAAGATTTCACTAAACTTCAAAAATCAAGCATATTGGCATAATAACAGCAACTATTAAGAATTTGCTTGCTATTTTTTGACTTAGAAAAGATGTTTTCTTCATTATCTTCATGAACTAATATTTATGTACTCTCATGTATTGTACATGCATATCTATTATATACTACTCTGAGAAAGTTAGAGAAGTTTCTGCCCAGGAGGTTTCCTGTGTGTATTGTAGTGAATGAAGAAGAGTAAGAAACAAAAAAAGGTCATATTCTCTCCCTCTCAAATGTCATAATCAAAAATATTATAGCTGGGCACAGTGTGGCAAGCGCCTGTAGTCCCAGCTTCTTGGGAGGCTGAGGCCGGAGGATCTTTTGAGCCCAAGAGTTCAAGGCCAGCTGGGCAACACAGTGAGACCCTGTCTCTAATATATATATGTGTGTGAGTGCATATATATATATATATATATATATTACTGTAACTTGACAATAGCATAGATCTGACCAAACCAAATGATGACTGTATACCCTCAGAATATGGAGTGGGTAAGTAAACATAAAACATCACTTTCACAGTTCTTTTAACACAAATGATTTCTAAATTTATTGATTCTAAAATGAGAAAAAAATGTCCCTTAGATAAGCTCTGGTCACCTAGGGTCAGTTCCCAACAACAGATTCCTTCTCAGTATACTACCCAATGGGTAAGAAGACCCCGAAGTGGACAGCCGGAGAGCAGCAACACATGCAAAACACTTGCAACCCTTCTTGTTTTCTTATTTTTCCTGTTTTCATTGGCAGAATTTTATCCCAGCCCAAAGCAGAGCTGCAAATGAAAGCAGCTGCTCAAAGTGGAGGAAGTTCAAAGGCCAGAGAAGAAAGAGAAAGGAGGCGGGGGTCAAATGAGGAAAACAACTGAAGACAACAAGAATTCTCTTGGCAACTCTGCCTTATACGAAAGTCTAAAGCAGAAAACACACTTGTGGACAGATGGACTGATGGCAGCTTTGGGCAAAGTGATGTACCAATATGCTTTTAAGTGACTTAACAACTGAGTATTATATTTTTAAACAGGCTTGAAAACTTAAAACAATTCCGAAACAAGAAATATTTCTAAATATTTTTCTCTGAACTTCTGATGGTCACTTTTTTGGTCATATAGTCATTCATGTTTCTGAATCATGCTACAGATGAAAATGTATTTAAAATTATTGCATGAGTGGCCTTTGCTTTCATTACTTAAAGATTATCAGGAAAATATAGTGTAGTTGTTTTGGAATCTGACTTCAATAGGTACACTTAGAATAATTCATGTATATTTAGCATTTATTTTTTAACTACAAGGTTTAGTGCTTCATTAGATATTAAAATGTAATCTTGAAATTCTTATAAAAGGATTATAGCTAAAACATTCATTGCAATTAATTATTTTTATTTTCATGGATAAATTAAAGAAGTAAAATAAATACAACTTATGGGACATTTAAAAAAATGTTTAAAAATATATAAATACCCTACTGTATTTTAGGATTTTTAGAAATATTTTATGCAAAATTAATTTACTTATATTTCAGTGCTAACATACAAATTCTAGAATGCTGAAATTCCAAAACAGATCGAAAAACTCACTGGAGTACACAAATTCTGGAAGGCAACTCGTTTGAACATATCTGCAAGTTCATGTAGCTACACTTTTAGAACAAAAACTTTTCTATTGCCCTAGCTTCTTTAAAAAATATATTTACAAGCAAGAATGACTGTAAAACAGGACCCAAAAATGTTTACTCTATGTAGAAATTTCATAAACGTAACTGTAGAATAGTAAACACTTTTTACAGACTGACCGCCAACTCCAGAAGCCTTTTCTTTTAGTCAACACTTTCCCACCGTGAGAACCATTTCTCATTAACAACCAAATTGTTTTCAGATGCTGTGCTATAAGGGGTTTCCTTAGAAACCATTTGGTAAAAGACTGTGGCTTTCTTCCATAGAAATCTCAAGCAGTGAAAAGGCAGATTTTCTGGCATAAATCAAACCCAATTTCTAGGGTTCACTAAACCCTTTCTCCTCAAAATAATGTTTTGTGACTTGATCTTAGCAGTTAATAGTACACGCAGGAGAGCTGGTGTGAACCAGTTTTAAATGAATTTTATTCCATCCCTTTTGTCATTCAATTGAAATCACTTCCAGGGCTTGTTATACCTTGATAAAGGTTTAACTGCACAATGAATGGACAAGATAATACATTTTACTATGTGGCAAAAAGTATAATTTTTTTCCCACCAAATGTGTTCTGTGAATTAATCTTTGTATTATTAAGACAATGTTATTTGTTCTTATTTCAGAGTTGTTCTTGCTTGTAAATAAACTATTTAAAATAAGTTGTGACAACACAAGTTTCTGTGTAAAAAACGCAGATATTTCATCTGGCTAATATATATACACATGTACCAATAGTGTTGTAGGAAATGTCTAGATGCATATAGATTCATATGAAATACACCAAAAAGAAGCATGTGTACCAACAATATGTCTCTAGTGTACACATGACAGAATATTTTAAATGAAAATCCAAAATTAGTACTGGAATGGAATCACACATTTCCACATCTCTGTGCCTTCTGTGTACATTGTTCCCTTTACCAGCAATGTACACCTGCCTCCCAAACTTTATTCCTCCCTTAGACATTCCTCAATCATCTGCTCATTCACTCATCCATTTATTCATTCCATACATTTTTTACTGGGTACTGATTATTTACTGGATTCTATGCTAGATGCTGGGGTGAAAAAGAATATTCTTTTCCCCTTTTCCCATGGAGCTAATGGTTAAAAATGATTCCTACCCGCTTCCCTGACTTCCTCAGACAAAGATAATCATTTCATTCTCAGTCCTATCATCATTCATCCATTAAACAAGTATCTAATGAGCAACTACTATTTAGTAGGCACTTGTCATCTTGCAATTATTTATTTATGAATCTGTTTTGAGGAAACAGCCTTTATATATCTTTGTATTCTGAGGGCCTAGCACAATTTGGGAATATAGTAAATACAAAGTAAATGTTTGTTGGAATAAATAATTGAAGTAAACAAAAATATTCTAGCTAGTAGACTAGATTTTCTGCTATTTGAAAATTATCAATAATATACCATAAGTTTACAAAAATATCAGTCCTGCTTCACTAAAAACTTGCACTGAACATGTTAGAGATGTGAAAGATGGAAAACCTGAGAAACAGTCAAGCTGTTCTAAGACGTTTTGAAAACTAGAGCCTCTACCATATTACCAGGCGAGTCTTTCCCAAGATTGTTATAGGATGATCCACCTAAGTTTGAAAAATAATTCAAAGTAGAAAGGAGTCTTCTTAACCCATTATGCCTGAGGTTGCAATTTTTTGAATTTTTGCATGAAATTCATATGTTACCTAGAAAATTCAAGGGACAAGAATTTGAAGAGAAAAAAATTTTATTGTGTTCCATTGTTTTACAGCAATCAAAAAATGGAACACTGGGCATAAATGGGTTGGTTAAGGCCAGTATTGTGACAATTTGGTTTGACAATATTTTAATTAAGAAATGCAACCCTCGCCTACAGAATGGGAGAAAAATTTTGCAATCTATCCATCTGACAAAAGTCTAATATCCAGGGTTTATAAGCATCTTAAACAAATTTACAAGAAAAAAACAAACAACTCCATTAAAAACTTGGCAAAGGACATGAACAGATAGTTCTCAAAAGAAGATATTCATGTGGGCAACAAACATGAAAAACAGCTCAACATCACTGATCATTAGAGAAATGCAAATCAAAACCACAATGAGATACCAGCTCACACCAGTCAGAATGGTGATTACTTAAAAAGTCAAGAAACGACAGATGCTGGTGATGTGGAGAAAAAGGAACACTTTTATACTGTTGGTGGGAGTGTAAATTAGTTCTACCATTGTGGAAGACAGTGTGGCAATTCCTCAAAGATCTAGAAACAGAAATACCAGTAGACCCAGCGATCCTATTACTGGGTATATACCTAAAGGAATATAAATCATTCTGTTATAAAGATACATGCACACATATGTTCATTGCAGCACCATTCACAATAGCAAAGACATGGAATCAACCCAAATGCCCATCAGCGAGTGATAGACAGGATTTTAAAAATGTAGTACATAGCCACCTTGGAATATTATGCATCCATAAAAAGGAACAAGATCACATCCTTTGCAGGAAATGGATGAAATTGGAAGCCATTATCCTCAGCAAACTAACACAGGAGCAGAAAACCAAACACCACATATTTTCACTTATAAGGGGGAGATGAACAATGTGAATACATGGACACATTGAGGGGAACAACACACACTGGAGCCTGTTGGAGGGGCGGAGGCAGGGAGAGCATCAGGAAGAATAGCTATTGGATCATGGGCTTAATACCCGGGTGATGGGATGATCTAAGCAGCAAACCACCATGGCACACGTTTACCTATGTAACAAACCTGCACATCCTGTATAGGTACCCCAGAACTGAAAAGCTGAAGAAAAAAAATACAATCTTCTATTTCTAAAGGGATCTCCCTGAGATTGAATGCCCAAAATCTCTACTGTAATCTGCAAACCTGAAAAGATCTGCCTCCCTGCCCCCACCTCTCTAACCTCATTTCCTGCCACTCTCTCCCTTCTCATGCTGCTCCTGCCATGCTAACCTCCTTGCTATTCCTTGAATATGCCCAGCAATCCTGACTCAGGATCTTGGCACTTGCTGCTCCCTCATCTTCTCTTCCTCAGATACCTTCAAGGCTCAATCCCTCACTCCTTCACTACCTTCAGGTCTCTGCTCAAATCACCTTTTCAGAGAGGCCTTCCTTGACACCATATCTCAAGTGGCATACCTGCCCATCCACTCTGGGTCATCCCCTAACCTTCTTAGCCTGCTTGAATTTTTTATAGCATGTATCACCATCTGACATAATACTTACTTTCAGGTTTTTTTTGTCTGTCTCCCCTATGAGAATTTAAATTCTACAAGGCTAGAGATTTTTGTAAATTCCACTAGCTATTTTGTAAACTCTACATGGCTAATATTTTGACAATATTCCTAGTGATTAGAAATGTTCCTTATACATAGAAAGTACCTCATAAATATTTGTTGAATGAATGAATTTGATCAACTTATCTGTAACTGTATATTCAGTATTAATTGTCTCTATTGTGGTGTCAACAGCTACAGACTAATATAGCAATAGAAACCCCCTGAATTCATACATTCAGAATTTACTTGTTTGAGTATCTGATATGCACTTTGTTACTGATTTAGAAGCCCAAATTTATTTAGTAAAACTGTAGTCCTGCACTTTTTGTCTCCCCAGACCATCTTACCTCAAAATCATTGCACTGGAAAAGGCAGTTCTGTGAATGTCAACAAATTCCTGAGCATTTAGCAGTCTATAGAAAATGGGGATGGTAGAGGGGACATGATCCTTCCCATAGATAGTTTTATTCTAGGAGAACCTCAAAGTGAAAGTTCTGTTTCCTCTTAGAGAAATTCTTGTGAGAAAGTCTTAAGCATAGCTAATTAGTTCTGAGTTGGAAAAAAAAGTGTTCTAAGTTGGGAAACTCATTTCATTGACTATTAGGGAAACTTTTTATCAATCCAGTTATGAAACTAAATCGGTGATTGTAACATGTTTAGTTAAAGTCATCAAATGCAAGAAAAGACCACTGATAAGGTTGTGAAGAAAAAGAATATCAAAAATTTCTATAACATTTTAATCTAAAAATATCAATTGCATAAATTTTCTAAATAAACACTTCTACTATCCTTTTTTTTTTTTTTAATAAAGACAGGGTCTCACTATGTTGTACAGGTTGGTCTTGAACTCCTGGGGTCAAGTGAGTCTCCCACTTCACCCTTCCAAAGTTCTGGGATTACAGGCATGAGCCATTGCACCTGGCCTACTCATCTTTCTTTCCCTATTTCTGACAATTATTTGATGCATCTCAAACTTGCCTGTGAAATATTGATATATTAAGTTAGAAATAACCAATTACCTGCTTTGGATTTATATCAGATATTATCTTATACTAGGTTATCATAGAAATGTAATAAAAGGAACCAAGGGCTTACTTAAATTTATGATAAAAATAAATTTGAGAATAATGTATTAATTAATCAATTTTCCTAGTTAAGTTGCTCTTACCTACTATATCAATTACTATCTTAGTTCTACTGATTTTTCCAGACTTCGTTCATAGCCTTTAATTTTCTCCCTCATACTCATGTACACACACATGTGCATACCCATCTGCACACACACACACACACACACACACACACATGCACACACAAAAGGGATCCTGGTCAAACCTATTTTTCAGCTTTATCTACAATATTATATAAACCTTTCACCCCAGCCATCTGGCTGCTGTTCCAAGTTCTTAATTTTTTTTGAGCAGCAAGATGTTTTAATTTGCAACCTGGTATTGCTTTCAGTTTTAAACTGGCTTGGCATTCTCAGTCAGTACTAACTAATATATTCTGGGAATTCAGCTCTCATATGTATACCATTTGACCTTCAAAATATTAAGAAGGTAGCTGGATGCAGTGGAGTGAGCCTGTAGTCCTAGCTACTAAGGTGGGTGAAGTGGGAGGATCACTTGAACTCAAGAGTTCAAGACTGGCCTGGGCAACATAGTGAGACCCCATTCCACCTACCCCGCCCCACCAAAAAATTCAGAAGACTGCCAAACTTGGATTAGGTTAAGCAGCAGACATGTCGACACTTCAGAAACAGGGGCTATAGGTATAGGGGAGAGGTATGAACCAGGCTGGTGGTAGGACGACTAACTCATCCTGTTTCACCTGGAATTCTCCAAGTTTTAGCCCTGTAATTCCGAAGTTCCAGGAATCTCCTGAGTCCTGGGCAAAAGGAGATAGTCACCTCGTGAGTGAGAGGTGGAAGGAAACTGAAATGATAGCACCCTGATATTTTGGAGTAGTCCAATGAGCTACTTTGAAAAGAATGGTGTGTAGATGTGGTTTTGAGAAGAGTCAGGGCCAATTAATTTAGCTGGTGAGGCAGGATGGCAATGGCTGTAAACAGACATCAAGAACTGGAGCCCAGTAATCTGGACTGAGTTAAGGTAGCCTTGTGGGAGCAACACAATACAAAGCCTATGGCGGGAGATAGCCCAGCTGGCAGTGAAATTCTCTCTGACATGGTGGGAATGAATTTGCGGATGGAGGGTTTCAGGTTATATCTGTGAAATATAGTAGAAGATAGAAACAGATAAGATTAAACTCAAAGGGGCTCAAGGTTACATAGGTAAGAAGAGTCAGTGCTAAATTTTAAACCCAGATCTTTCTGACTCAAAGTTTGTTACTTAGGCAGCCTTAAAGGTTATGATATAAATTAAATGCATAGAAATCTACTGTCTTGTAGTAGTTGTGTCAATATCATTTCCCATTTCCTAGATGATTAAATTCTTTGAGGGTAAAGACTATTCCATATTTATCTTTGTATGTTTAATTAGAAAAACACTCAGAAGACAATAAGCTTTTGATAAATGTCATTGAATTAAACAAAATTAAATGAGATTTGCACATGCCGACCTCTTTGCCTTTACTCTTATTAGGTGTTTTTGCTTGCCCTATGGAATGTCCTTCTTCAAATTCTGTTCAACGTTAAATCCCAGCTTGAGTTCTAGAATCTTTAGGTCACAGAGATCTCTCCCTTCTCTAAAGTTCACCTCAGCATTTTACCTTTTAATGTATTTAAATCTTACTATTCTGAAAGGTATTACTGTGGCTTTGTATCCATCACTATTATGCTTATAGCAGACAGTCAATCAATACTGATACTTGAAATCAAAGGCAGAAGTCTGTGAATAAATCTGTTCTCTTAATCAACAATTCAACACAGGAATGAACATTCAAAACAGGAAAAGGATTCTAAACTTCCTATCAGCAGCCAGACATAACTATAGATTAGATGTTGCTATTAAGTGTGCAAAAGAATCACATTTGTCCTTTATGATGGACTAAGCAGCACCACATTGGAAACTTAAAGACTATTACCATGTTGATAAAGTTATCTTTAAAGAAACACTTGTTTATGAAAAGGGATTCTCAGTATTTTTATAAGAGAAAAAAATTAAGATATAGTTGCTATCAAAGCTGTTAAAACTGAAATACTTGCAATAAAAACTAATAAAAACCAATTACTTTGGGGGGCTATATTGCAGCAAACCAGCTTGTGAAAATCAAGTTTTTATCTTCATTATTTCTAAGTGACAGACTGAGGGGACAAAGGACACAACAAACAAGTGAGAACTATACCGCTTACTAAGTACAAAGGTAAAATGAAACATACACTTTCTACTTTGGAATGAAATTTTTGCTTAACTAATTTTTGTTTTATAATCATTAAGACCTCTAAGCTGCAAAGGGATTTTTTTTTTTTTTTTTGCCTTAACCCAAACCTCTACTAAACTTAATTTTTTTTTTCACAAGGCTGGGGAAACATTATGTAACTGTGTACTGACCTGGATTTTGTTAGAAGCAGATAGCTGAAGTAAGAGTCACACCAAGAGCATGCTTCCTGATTCCTGATTTCGGTGCTGAACAATTTTGTAATACAGCCCAAAATTATACTTGTGAATGGATAATTCCAAAATCTTAAGTTGGTATGTGACATAGAATGATCCTGCTTTTAAAACACCATGGTAGAGTCAGAGCAGAATTAGTGTAAAGTGAATGAAGCATAAGTGACAGGGCTTCTCTGCACAAACCCCTCCCAAGGCCCAGAGGAAAACACAAGCATTGTATTTAGTGATCATACACTTTTGTAAAATTTGTAAAAGTAAGATATATTAACTGCAATCAATGAATACCAGTGTCTCTTTTCATTATGGCTTCTCCATTACTTCTCCTCATGGTATGAGGTGTGGTATGCTGGAGTGGCTATGTGAATGATAATGTCCACCTAGCTGGGCATGGTGGCTCATGCCTGTAATCCTAATGCTTTGCGGGGCCTAGGCAGGAGGATTGCTTGAGGCCAGGAGTTGGAGACTAGCCGAGGCAACATAGTGTTACCGCTTCTCTACAAAAAAATTTTAAAAATTAACCAGGTGTGGTGGCACACAATTGTAGTCCTAGCTCCTTGAGAGGCTGGGGGAGGAGGTTTGCTTGAACTGAGGGATTTGGGGTTACAGTAAGGTATTACTGAGCTACTACACTCTGGTCTGAATGACAGACTGAGACCCCATTTCTAAGAAAAAAAAAACAGCTAAATGGAGGTTGAGTTAGGGATATATTTAGCTTGGATTTAATGGGATAGCCTTATGTGGTCTGCAGAGTCTTGTATATGGTTATATTATAACTAGCCAGGCAAATTCAAGACTGGCTTCTAGCAATACTACTATCACCCTGGGTACTGACTTATCTAGAATCATGCACAAAGATACAGGTCCCAGAGGTGATCATGGTAAATGAACGAGTCCTATGGTGCTGGGCACTGAAAGTATGTGGCTAAGTTGAGAAAAAAAATGAGAGAAGTTTTCTCAAATTTGACAACAAAATCCTAAAATTTTAGAAGATATTTTTAATAACAAGTTTAATAATGAATTATAAGCTAAGAAAGCCTTCTTCTACCAATAATAACAAAATAAGACTTCTAATTCCACACATGAAATATTACTTGCTGTTATGGTCTGAATGTTCATGTTTCTCCAAAATTAATATACTGAAACCTCACCATCTATGTTATGGTATTAGAAAGTGGGTCTTTGGTAGGTAGATTAAATCATGAGGGCTCTGCCCTTATGAATGGAACTAGTGTCCTTGTAAAAGAGGTCCTGGAGAACTGCCTCATGCCTTCCACTAGGTGAGGACACAGGGAGAAGGCACCATCTATGAACTAGACTGCAGCCCTCACCAGACACCAAATCTGCTAGCACTTTGATTGTTAACTTCCCAGCCTTCAGAACTGTAGAAATACATTTGTGTTGTTTATAAACCACCCAGTTTATGGCATTTTGTTATAGCAGTGCAAACAGACTAAGAAATCTGCCATGGGCATTGCACTTTCATTGAAAACAGCTAGTAAACCAGAAAAATATATATAAAGCAACAGTTTTCAGATATATCCAAGAATCTCAATAACTCCAAGCAGAAGAAACAAAGAAAATCACTCTAAGGCAAACTGTAATTAAATTGCTAAAAATCAGTGATAAAGAGAAAATCTTAAATGCCCAAAGGAAAAAAGATACATTATATGCAGGGAGACAAAGAGAAATCTGACAGCCAATTTCTTATCAGAAGCCATGCAGACCATGAAAAGACCTCTTTAAAGTGCTGAAAGGAAACAGAACAGAATAAAACTGTCAACCTACAATTCTAAGCCAGTAAAAATATCTTTCAAATACATAGGGAAAACAGTGACATTTTTGGATGAATTCTTTCAAGAGAATTTGTCACCAGAAGACCAGCACACACGTGCCCACAAACACACACATGAACACACATGTGCATGTGTGTGCAAACACACACACACACACACACACACACACACACAACTGTAAAAGGAAGTTCTTCAGCCAGAGAAGAATGATACCAGAAAGAAATACGGACCTACAGCAAAGAATGACAAGCAACAGAAATGTATATATGTGAACATATATAAAAAAGAATTTTTCTCATTTTAAATTTCTTAAAAAGATATTTATGTCTGTTTAAAGCAGATAATAATGTATTATGAGGTTGATAATACATATAGCCTTAAAATATATGATAATAGGATAAAGGAGCATAAAGGATAAGGAGAAGTATTAATATAATTTAAATGTCGACTACGATAAGTTAAAGATATGTACTAAAAATAAAATCAGCAACCAAAAAAAATCAACTAATAGTAGAAATTAAATATGCAATTAATAAGTTTTTTTAAAAAAGAAAAAAGGGGAAAAACCAGATGAGATCAATATAAAACAAGTAGATGGTAGACATAAAACAGATGGTATCAATAATTACATTCATTGTAAATACTCTAGACACTATAATTTCAAAATATGTCAGATAAGATATCTGAAAAAGCAGAATCCAACTATATGCTGTTTACAAGGAATTCACCTTAAAAGTAGAGACAGAGATTGGTTAAAAAGAAAAGAATAGAAAAAGATATGCCTTGTAAATATTACTCAAAAGAAAGGCAGAGTAGCTATATTATTACCAGCTAAAATAAACTTCAGAACAAAGGATATATTAGATATAAAGAGAGACATTTCACAATGATAAAGAAGTCAATTAATGAAGAAGATACAGCAGTCTTAAAGTACATGCATCTAATAACAGAGCTTAAAAATACATAAAGCTGAAACTAATAGAACTTGAAACATATATATACATATATATATATATATATATATATATATATATATATATATAGACCCACAGTTACAGTTCGATATTCTAACACTCTTCTCTAGTAAATGAAAAAAAAGCATTAAGCATGTAGATGACCTAAATAACACTATCAACCAACTTGGCCAACTGACTAACAACGAACACTCTATCTAATAGAGAATATCCATTCTTTTCAAATGCCAATGGAATATTCACCAAGAAAAAAACAGATTTTGGGTCACAAAAGAAAGAAGTCTCAATGAATTTTTTAAAAGTAAATTGAGTATTCCTCTTACCAAAATTACAATAAACTAAAAATTAATAACAGAAAGATATCTGAAAAAACAACTCTAAATATTTAGAAACTTAAAAAAACCCTTTTAAATAATCATGGGCTGTAGAAGAAATCATAAATAATTTAAAATATATTTTGAAAATAGCCAGGCATGGTGGCATGCACCTATAGTCCCAGCACTCAGGAGGCTGAGGTGGGAGGATCACCTGAGCCTTTGAAGGTTGAGGCTGAGGTGAGCCATGATTGCCACAGTGCACTCCAGCCTGAGTATTGGAGTGAGTGTCTCAAAAATTTTTTTTGAAACAAATGAAAATGAAAACATCAAAACCACATTAGCTATAACTAAAGCAGTTCTTAGGGGGAAGTTTATAGCATTTAACAATTATATTCAAAAGAAGAAAGCTCTATTAATGACTTAAGCAATATACCTAAAGAAATGAGAAAAAGAAGAACAAATAAAACCTCAAGTAAGCAGAAAGAAGGATATAACAACATTTATGGTATTGTTCAATGCATAGAAAATGAACAAACAAAACAAGATATCTTGTTTCAGTCCAAATTTGAAAAGATTAATCAAATTTTGTGATCGACTGAACTGGTCATATAGCTGTTTTGATTTCTCTGTCACTTACAGCAGTCAATCACCAACTCCAATCTTTGCAATGTTTTTCTTATCTGTTCAGTGTTTTCCCTTAACAAAATCACTTCACCACTTGAATTTTGTATTATATTACCTCCCAAAGAGAGATCACTCTCCAACTAACTTGTTTCCTTACCTCTAGACTCACCTTCCTAAAAATCCTTCATATATAAACTGGCTCATTTATTTATCCAAAAGTATTATGCAGTGCCTACTATGTACCAAGTAATGAACTCTTCATTGAGGTAAATACAACATAGTTCCTGCTATCGAAGATCTATCAAACATCTCAGTAAAGTGAAAGAGATTAGCATTTACATAAATAAGTATAATTCAATAAAAGCAGTATATTACACTTAGCATATATGTGTGTGTGTGTGTGTGTGTGTGTGTGTGTGTGTGTGTGTAGTAGTAGTAGCAGTCTGTTCTTACATTGCTATAAAGAAATACCTGAGACTTGGTAATTTATAAAGGAAAGAGACTTGATTCAGTTTCACATGGCTAGGGAGGCCTCAGGAAATGTACAATCATGGCAGAAGGCAAAGAGGAAGCAAGGACCTTCCTCAATTAGTGGCAGAATACAGAAGTACATAAGCCGGGAAAATACCAGATTGTTTAAAACCATTGGATCTCATAAGAACTCATTCACTATCACAAGAACAGCATGAGAGAAATCACCCCCACGATCCAATCACCTTTCACCAGGTCTCTCCCTAGATAAGTGGGGATTGTGAGGATTACAATTCAAGATAAGATTTGGGTGGGAACACAGCAAAACCATATCATTCCACCTCTGGCCCCTCCCAAATCTCACGTTCTTTATACATTTTAAAACCAATCATGCCTTCCCAACAGTCCCCCAAAGTCTTAAATGCACATCAAAATTAACTGAGAAGTCCAATTCGAGATGAGATTTGGGTGGTGACAAAAAGCCTAACCATATCAGAAGGTTAAATGGTTTCAGGGTCTCAATACTGCTCTTGGTAGAAACTGGGAGCAGAGTTAAGTGCACTGACTCAAAGGAAGAATACCTGGGTTCAAATCCCAGGGCCATCACTTACTAGGTGAGGGTTCTTAGGTGACTTCACCTCTGAGTATTTATTTTTTCATCTGTAAAATTGTGAATTTAAGAATTAAGTTAATATATAAAATGTATGTAAACTGTTTAGAAAAGAGCTTGGCATATAGAATCCACTACATAATTCTTCTTGGCTCTGGCTAACCTACTGAACTGCTCTGAACTACTATTTCTTGATCTGAAAAGGGGCAACCTCTGTGGTCCCTTACAACTGCAAATGTCAATGTTTTGTATTTTAATTTATAAAATCAAGCCATATAGTATCTCAAGAAACATATTCTAGTTTTATTTAAATCTATTATTATTTAACAAAGCCCAACCATGTGAGAAAAGCCTATTTTCTCCAGTTTAGAAGGCAGTGTTTAATTATATTCTAGTGATTTAAACAAAGTTGAACAAATCTGTAAAATAAAGTTGGAAAGAAAGGTTTTAAATATACATGTATAATCTGAATATATTGTCTCCATGGATGTATATTTATTCATTGATTTGCATAAACAAATAAAACTAAATCAAGACCCACAGAAACAAAGCCATTCCATTATCAGGCAACTTCACTTATTTAAGCTGTCTTCACCCTCATGAAGATTCTCATGAAGGATGATGTATGCTGAATTTTACTATGCTAAGGATGAGCATCAAATTGCATTTTAACATTGTCAAAGCTTTGAAAAACACATGCCATCACAGAAAAACACATTTTGCAATTGACAAGGATTTAATCACTTATGTACTTTAATTAAAATAACTATTTGTTGTTATGCTTATTTTGACAGAGTGTGAAATTATAGGCTCTAACTATTCTAGACTAAGTTCCTTGGTGGGCCTAAAATACTTTCTGTAAGAAAATTATCAAATCCACTCTGGATGCCTACATGTAGGCTATAGTCAATTTTAATTATAAGCTTTTAGGATTTGCTTTGGAAAATAAAGGATCTATTGGATAAATATGTAACTGACATCTACAATTTAAAATCAGACAAACACTAAAGTGGATACTATTTTTAATAATATATAATTAATAACAGTCATTTGTTTCTTGAACTGTTACTGGAACTGCAGAATATAGTCTGTCCTCTTATCTCAGAGGAATAGGTATCTAGTCTCATATCCAACTAACCCCCCCCCCGCAATTATACTTGATAACTTCCCTCTATCACCCACTTGTGCCTAAAAATATGCTTAGGTTTTATAACTATATAATATCTGTTTATATATCTATTTCTGAATCTCTGTCTCTATAGTAATTTATCACATGTCCAAATGGAATGTTTTTTTTTCTGCCCACCTCACTCCTTTCTCTCCTTATTTCTAATCCCAGTTAATGGCATCTCTACACCTAATCATCCTATGTAGAGATCTCTGAGCTGTTCTTCATTCCTTTCTCTCTTTCATCTTGATTTAATCAGCCTCTAAACTCAGACGGCATTTTCCTCCTTATTAATCCTTGGATTTAATCCTTTCTCACCACTTCCACTGCCTTAGGTTAGAATCTCCCTATTCATCTCTTGCATGGATTTTATTTTTACCTGATTATAAGAATTTTTTACCTCATCTCTGTGTTCAACACAGTACTTTTCTTTCATATTATTCTGCATAGTTCACAAAGATTATTGTTCTTGTCATAACTTAAATCACAGTGTAACTTTTGGTATACTTGTTTTGTCTTCTCTTCTAGATTTGGAGTCATTCACTACATTTGTGTTAAATGAATGAGCATGATGTTCACTATTTTCATTACAATAAAGATCTACTAATTTGCTAAAATAAGTTACACTTTCCTAGAGAACCAAATTGATGAAGAAAATTAGACTATTGAATCTAGCTATGTTTTCCTTATTACTAGTATATTTATTGTGACTTGGATCATTACAAAAAAGGTGGGTATTGTTTAATTTCTGTTTTTCTTTAGAGACAAGGTCTTGCTCTATTGCTCAGGTTGGAGTGCAGCAGTATAATCATAGCTCACTGCAGTCTTGAATTCCTGGGTTCAAGTGATCTTCCATTGGAAGAAGACTGAAAGTCTCCTAAATAGCTAAAACTACAGGCGTGTGCTATCACACCCGGCTAATCCAGTACAAGTGTTTTTAATCTGGGATCCACAAGTGGACTTCTAAAATGCATGAACTTTCTAATATTTCATAGAAAACTTTTCGTATTATTTCCGTGATGAACGAACATAGTTTTCACCAAATTCTCAAAGAGGTCTGGTTTGCCTATGTGCTTAAAACACACTGTGGTGGGTTTGTATCCACTACTTACTGATTGTCGGACCTTTGGCAAGTTATTTTACCATTCAGTGCCTCACACAACTTTCTCATCTTTAAATTGGGGAACAATAAGAATAATGGCCTCATAAGGTTTTTACGAATATTTAACATGTATGTAAAGTCTTCAGCACTCGGGTTAAGTGGCTATGTGGCTCTTGCTAGAAAAATGCCTATAACAGTCTTTAAAATACAGAATTAAAAATTACAGTTACTGAAAACATAGGATTTAAAGGTAAAAAGATAGGTTAAAGTTGGAAATTCAGGTTTATAAGTTAACATAGAAGCGGTGATTAAAATCACAAGAATAGGAGTGGTCACAATGGGAGAAAGAATGAAGAGAAGGGCAAAGGGTTTTGGATTAATCCCACAGTAAAGTGAAAGAGGAGGGAAAAGAGCTCCTGAAGATCTTGGTGGACTCTTAAAGTTTGATGCAAGAATTTTATTACAAAAGGTATGGGGGATGTGTAGTCCCAACACTTTGGGAGACTGGGGCAGGAGGATTGTTTGAGGTAAGGAGTTCAAGACAAGCTGGCCAATATAGAAAGACCCTGTCTCTAAAATACATAAAAATAAATTTTAAAAGGTACAGTTAAGTCTTCCTTAAACCAAGGAAAATGAGGAACATGAAGGGACTATGAATTTTGTACCAGCTTTCTAATAACAAATTACCACAAACTGAGTGGCTTAAAACAGCAGAAAATTATTCTCTCACAATTCCAGGGAACAGAAGCCTGAAATTAAGGTGTCTGCAGGGCCATGCTCCTTCCAACGGCTCTGGGAAGAATCCTTCCTTGCCTCTTCTTGTTTCTAGTGGTCTCAGGCAATCCTTGGCATTCCATGGCTTAGAGCTGGGCATCACTCCAATCTTGGATTCCTTCTTCACATGGCCACTTTCCCTCTGTGTGTCAATATGTCCAAATTTCCCTCTTATTTTTATGATACCAGTCATTGGTTTTAGGGTCCACTCTAATCCAGTGTGACCTCATCTTAATTGGATTACACCTACAAAGACCCTATTTCCAAGTAAGGTCACATTTACAGATTCCTGATGGACACGAATTTTGGGAGTACAGTTTTCAGCCAAGTACAAAACACTTCAGCTGCGTCAGAGCTATAGTGAGGTAGGAAACTACTACAACACAAATGTAATGAATGACTCCAAATCTAGAAGAGAAGACAAAACAGGTAAACAAATAATTACAATATGACACAATAATTATGACAAGAGCAATAACCTTTGTGGATCTGTGCAAAATAATATGAAAGAAAAGGACAATGGTGAACACAGTGATCAAGTAAGAAATCATTATAATCAGGTAAAAAAAATACATGCAAGAAATGAGTAGGAAGATTCCAACCCAAGGCAGTGAAAGTGGTGAAAAAGGACTAAATTTAAGGGTTACTAAGGAAGAAAATGCTGTCCAAACTAAGAGACTTATTAAATCAAGATGAAAGAGAGCAAGTAATGAAGAATAGCTCAGAGATCTCTACATAGGATAATTAGGTGTGGAGTTGCCATTAATTGAGATTGGAAATAAGGAGAGAAGGGAGTTGAGGTGCAAATTCTTTTTAAAAAATTTCATTTGGATGTTGCATTTAAAATAGGATTGGGACAACAATACAGGGATGTATAGTAGTTGAAAATGTTGATTAAGAGTTCAAATAAAAGACTGGGGTAAATATTCTGAAGTAAAAGATCTATATGAACATAGTTGAAGAAGTGAAATAGATGAATTATATAGAGAGTACATGATGAATAAAATGTAAAATGATAAAAGGATTTGTAATCAGAGTTCTCCAGGGAAACAGAACCAATAGGATATATAGTTGGTCCTCTGTATCGGTGGGTTCCACATCTGCTGATTCAAAAAACTATGAATTGAAAATATCTGAAATAAATATTGTATCTGTACTGAACACGTAAAGCCTTTTTTCTCTTGTCATTATTGCCCAAATAACATGGTATATTTACATAGTATTTACACTGTATTAAGTAATCTAGAGATGATTCATACAGGAGGATGTGCATAGGTTATATGCAAATGCTATGTCATTTATATATGGACTTGAGCTTCCTTGGCTTTTGGTATCAAAGGGAGGACATAGAACCAATTCCTCATGGATACTGAGGCATAAATGTATCTGTATCTGTATATGACAGTATGTGTGTTTTTTAAAGAGATTTATTTAAAGGAATTGTCTTGCGTGGCAGTAGGGGCTGACATTTTGAAATCTGCAGGGCAGGGAAGTCTGGAATTTTTAAGGTGGGCTGATCGGCAGCCTGGAAACCCAGAAACTCAGGCAGGAGTTAATGCAGTTTTGAGACAAAATTTCTTCTTATCTAGGAATCCTCAGCGTTTGCTCTTAAACCTTTCCAACTGAGTCCATACTCACTATCTCCATTAAACTCAACTGATTGTAGATGTTAACCATATCCATAAAATACTTTCATAGCAGCACCCAGATTGGTGTTTGATTGAATAACCAAATACTATAGCCCAGACAGGTTGACACATAAAACTAACTTTCACAGGAGTAAAGAACAAATCCAACAATTAACAGGAAAACAAAGATATACAAATACAGATGCTCCTCAATTTATGATGGGATTTTGTCCCAATAAACCCATCATAAATTGAAATTGTCTTGAGTTGAAAATGTATTTAATATACCTAACCTACTGAACACCACAGCTTAGCCTATCCTACCTTAAATGTGCTCAGAATACTTAAATGAGCTGTCAGTTGAGCAAAATCATCTAACACAAAACTTATTTTATAAGTGTTGAATAGCTTATGTAATTTATTGAGTACTGTACTGAAAGCGAAAAGAAGAATGGACACTCAAAGTACAGCTTTACTAAACATGTATCACTCATCATCATAAAGCTAAAAATCATAAGCTGAACTATTGTTAAGTCAGGAACTGTCTATACTGACAAGTAATAGTAAGAGGAGTACAGAATGTGAAGAAAGAGATCAGAGAAGCCAAAAGGCAGAGATCATCAAGATGATCAACCGTGTCAAGCCCTATTAAAAGGTCACATAAGTCAAGAGCCTCAATCTCTTCATTCAATTAGACACTTAGTTAATTGTGACCTAGCAAGATCTGCTTCAGTACAGTTTAGAGAAGGAGGCAAGGTAGCAGTGAGTTGATAAATGAAAGGGAGTTGAGGAAGTAAAGACATGATTGCAATATGTTTGTAGAAACAATAATTAAAATGTTCTAAAAACCACTTTCCCTTCCTTCTACCACCAAATTATTTGGGTCTTCCCTTGATCAACCGTGTCAAGCCCTATTAAGAGGTCACATAAGTTAAGAGCCTAAATCTCTTCATGGAATTTGACACTTAGTTAATTGTGACCTAGCAAGTACTGCTTCAGTATAGAGAAGAAAGCAAGGTAGCACTGAGTTGATAAAGGGAGTTAAGGAAGTAAAGACATGATTGCAATATGTTTGTAGAAACAATAATTGAAATGTTCTGAACCATTTTCCCTTCCTTCTACTACCAAATTATTTGGGTCTTCCCCAGCGATAAAACCACTCCCTGAGGGGATAGCCCAGCAACAGGTGCAGTCATGGCTGTTTAGATGCCAAGCATTATGAAAATTAGTTTCATGTCACAGATGACAAATTAGACATTATTAGTAATACTTTAAGGTATATTAGAGAATCCCTAGAAAAGTTTTTATTTTTTTTGTAGAAAGACATGGAAATATATTCATGATCAAATAATATTACTTTTAAAAGTTGATGGTAATCTGTTTATTTTTTCTGGTATCAGGAGAGATTCCAACTGGTATCTGTGACATGCCCAGTTTTGTTAAGTGGCCACACTTAAAGTTTGGCTGATTACAAACAAACACACTTCATACAGAGAACACTTAGGACAAATGGGTGCATAGGATTATTTCATCATGATTAAATAGAACTTAAATTGGTTGTTTTATCAAGGCAAACATTCACTTGTCTCTAATGAAGTCAAGAAGAACTATTATTTGGAATAAAAATGCCATCTAAAATACCTAACTTTCACAGCTGGTAGAAAGTTTTTTGACACATAATCTTAATATCTACTCAGTAAGACAATAATCTTACGTATGATTCTTCTTAACTAAAAATATATACACAAATTACTTGGGCCTCCCTAAGGCTAAAACAATTCTTTGAGAGGTTTCTTCTAGCGTTCATGAGAAAGTCCATCGGCTCTATAAATAAAAATTTACAAAATATTTCTTTTGTGAATTAAAAGTGACCTTTCTGAGCATCTCCTGGCTCAGAAAGGTGACTGACTCTTAACCTCAAACTTGTGGCTATTAATTGTCAGCCCATCACATTAAACAGCTGTTGTGTTTGGATGAAAGCACTGAGTCTAATTTTCTACCAAAAAGAACTGATCATTTTTGAGCCTTTTTCTATTTGTAATCAGTCAAAATTTGCTAAGTGTACATGACATGCAAAATACCACGCTAAACATGGTGGAAAGAGGACCACATGAGTGGTGGCCACCAGAGTGCAATGATAAAATACAATCCTCCTTACAAAGATTATGATTAATCTGTTTGGTTCCTCTCACTTGAATTCAGCCAGGCCTAAAATGTGCTTGGCACTGAAGATAAAGATAAAAGTAAGACAATAATCAATTCCTCTAACTTTCAAGGATTTACATCTAACTTTCATCTGTTTATTGATCTGACTCAAGGAAATAGAATCTTAGCATACATATTAAGGTTGAAGGACCCACAGATAAGCAAAATAACACAGTGGTTAAAAGGTTTGGAACCACATAGAGTCAGGGTCAAATCCCAGACCTAAACACTCTGAATTTTTGTTTCCTCATTAATAAGATAGGCAATATTACACACACACACACACACACACACACACACACACACACAGATACACACACAAGTGAGAAAACTTAAAGCATCTAGTGTGGGTCCTAGTATATGGAAGATAATCAATAAAAGGTAGTGGTTTTTATTAGTAGAACATATATAGTCCAAACTTCTCATTTAATAGATGGTAACACTAAGTCTCCAGAAGAATGTCTAAGGCTAGTGAGCAGACAGGTTAGGAATAAATTTGGAAAATTTTAACTAGGGGCAGGCTTCACTCTGAGAACTAAGCATTTCCTCAAAGCATGCTGATGCATGGTTCATATATTCCACACTAGTGTAAATATTCAAAACATTTATTTAGTTCTTACTACTTTCCCTAAAATAACAATGAGCCACAATTTCTCTACTGCTTTTCAAGATCTGCACAAATAACAATATTTGGACTCAGGGTCAGCAACTATTTGAAATCATAATTCTTTCCATTGCTTTTCATTAGAACATAGGGTTTTTTTTCTTTAAAAAGCTACACTTTATAGAAAAATACACCTGTTTCAGTACACCTTCAATTGCCTTTATGTCTACTTTCCCATTTGTCCTTTGTTTTTCTGATTTTCTCTTCTACTACTCTTTATCAAAATATAGAGACAAAGTATTTTCCTCTGCTTTTAAAGAATGTATTGTACTGATTTACCTTCACTGTTCCTCTTGGCTCATCTCTATTTTCAGTATTGATGGATCACATCAGTAGACCTGTAACTGAACTACTGATATATGGGCCAGCTTTTGACTTTCAGAGCACCCAAAGGAAAATGATAAGGTGTGCAAATTACTTGGGAGGCCTGGGTCTGGCAGTGGAAGAGATACCTGAAGGGGCAGTCAAGTAGTCGAGGCCCTTATGCCTTACTGGAATGATCTATCCATCAGACCCTATTGTATTTCAGGCTGTAAATCCTAAACTGCATTTCTATCCCTTTTTCATTGATCTATGAAATACAGGGTACTGTGGACAGAGCTTAAAATTTGAAATCGATTGAAATAGGTTCAAAACTGAGTGTCAGACACTTACTAGCTTTGTGTCTGTGATCAAGTTACTTAACTTTTTTAAACCTCAGTAGACTTATCTGTAAAAGGGAACTTAAACCTATTTATCAGGGTTATTACAGTTAACTGAGATAATGAACATAAAACATCTAACTTATAGTAAGCTCCTCCTGTGAACCTAATTTTCACTTGACAGTCTAATGCTGATCTTCCGTATTCTTTATTTTTATTACTCATTTGATTATAAGCATTTAATTTGTGATGAAGGTAAATTGAAGAGAACATGATTTGTTGATAAGCTATTTCTAAACAAGCTGCTTTCCATTTGGAAATGATATTTTGCCCTATCATAGGCCATTTAAAAAAATGCAATATGTATAATGGTATCCAGAGGTACTAGTAACTAAAACGTTAAGCAAGATCTTTGCTCTAGATTAGTCCTAGGAATCTTTTGATTGTAAGTTATGTGAATGTCAAGTTTTTTTTTTTTTCCCAATAAATTTACACAGTGAAATGCACAGATTTATTTTATTATTTTATTTTAGATTCAGGGGGTACATGTGCTTGTGTGTTACATGGTATATTGCATGCTGGTGGAGATTGGGCTTCTAATGTACCCGTTACTCAAACAGTGAACATTGTACCCGATAGGTCATTTTTCAACATTTGCCCGCCTTACAACCTCCCCCTTTTGGACTCCCCAGTGTCTATTATCTCCATCTTTATGTCCACGTGTATCCATTGTTTAGCTCCCACTTATAAGTGAGAGCATGCAGTATTTGTTTTTCTGTGTCTGAGTTAGTTCACCTAGGATTATGGCATCCAGTTCTATGTTGCTGAAAAGGACATGATTTCATTCTTTTTTTGTGGCTGCAGAAATGCACAGATCTTAAGTGCAAAATTGGATAGGTTTTGACAAGTGTATATACACACATAACCAATAACCAATCAAGATTATCACCCTGGGGCTTGGTGCAGTGGCTCACGCTTGTAATCCCAGCAGTTTGGGAGGCCGAGACAGGAGAATCACTTGAGCCCAGGAGTTTGTGACCAGCCTGGGCAATATAGTGAGATCCCATCTCTACAAAAAAAATTTTATAGAAAGATTAGCCACTTGTGGTGGCTTGTACCTGTAGTCCCAGGTACTTGGGAGACTGAGATGAAAGGACTGCTTGAACCTAGGAGACTGAGGTTGTAGTGAGCCAGGATTGCACCACCACACTCCAGCCTGGGTGACAAAGTGAGACCCTGTCTCGGAAAAACAAAAAAGGGGTATCACTCTGAAAGTTCCCTAGAGCACCTTTCCAATCAAGCCTCATCCCTGTAGGCAACCACTTACTCCATCACGATAGATTAGTTTTGCCTGTTTTAAAATTTCACATATATAGAATCAGACAGTATTTACTCCCATGTCTGTCTTCTTTTGATCAATATGTTTCTGATATTCACTCATCTTTCAGATCGTATCAGATCATTTTTTAATTGCTTATAGTATTCTGTCACATGACTGTATCATACATATATTTTTTAACCCATTCTCCTTCTGACTGATATTTCCATTGCTTTCAGTTTGGGGCTATTATGAATAAAACTGCTACAAATGCTCTTGTGCAAATCTTTTTGTGTGCACATGAATTCACTTCTCTGGATAAATACTAGGAGTCAAATGAGTTAGGCCACAGAGTATACACATGTTTACTTGCCAAACAGGTCTCCAAAGTCCTTTCACCATTTTACACTATACCAGTGATGTATAAGAATTAATTTTAGCCTTGTTATATTAATTTACATGTTTCTAATGACTAATGATGCTGCATACCTTTTTCCTGTGCTTATACGCATCAATATATCTTCTCTGAAGTGTCATTCAAGTCATTTTAAAAATTGGATTGTCTTATTTTTAAGTAGTAGAACTTACTTATTTGGATGTAAGTCATTTGTCAGATATATATTTTTTGAATATTTTATCTCAATCTCTGGCTTGACTTTTCATTTTCTTAGCAATATATTTCGATAAACATCTTTTAATTTTAATGAAGCCCTATTTATTAATTTTTTTCTTTTAGGGTTAGTGCTTTGTGCCCTCTGTAATAAATTGTTTTTTAATTTGTTCTTTAGCTTAAGAAATTAAGAGTTAATGAATAGGGATGTATTTCCATTGTAAAGAAAAATTCAGCAAGATATTTTGTGCATAAATTTTAGATCAAACACATGTTATACCTTAAAGTATGCACTATTTATTTTAAAGTTTTAAACACAAAGTGGTCAAAGAATAGCAGAATTAAAGTAATTTAAAGTCTTTTTCTTTGTCTTTCCAATAACTGTGCTATTGTTTATTTTGAATTTATTACTTAAACAAAGGATTATGTAGTATTATCACATGGGTTAGAGATTCAAACTACATCTGAAGAAAACTCAAACCATTTCTAACCATTATAAATTCTAAACCAGAGTTTGGTGAACTTTTTCTGTAAAAGGCCAGATAGCAAATATGTTAGGCTTTGCAAGCATTATAGTCTCTATACAACTACTCAGCTCAGCTGCTATAGTGTGAAAGCAGCCACAGACAACACCTACATGAATGAGCATGATGACTGTGTTCTAACAAGACTCCATTTATGGACACTGAAATTTGAATTTCATAATAATTTTTACATCACTAAATACTGTCCTTTTTATTTTTTAAGTCACTTAAAAATATAAAAGACATTCTTAGCTCATGGGTTGTACAAAAACAGGGAGTAGGCAGATCTGGCCCAGGGGCTGTAGTTTACTGTCCCACAGCCTAGAGAAAGTTGTTTCTGTCAATGTTCCTTGCTGTCCCCTTTTGTGAGACAGGTTTATTTCTAGTTCATGCCCAAAATGCTGGTAAGCCATTTGGGTATGGATCTCTTTACCACAGAGGTATCATTAGATCATTTGTAGGCTTTACAATTTGTCACCTGCCTCAAGGTGCAAATTGAGCTCAGGGTAAAGAAAGAGGCTTTTTCACAAATCCCTGGAAAAGGCAGCTCGAGTCCTACTTTATCTCTCTGGGTTTCTGTATTCGTTTTGCTTTTGACCTGTGAATTTCTTAAATTTCTTCTCAGCTCAGTTACATATTTTATCCAGCATCTATGGCCATTTTCAGTAGCAGAATTACTCGGAGTATTTTGCCATTCTGCTAAATGCGATCCTCTAATCATTAGTGATTTTTAACCACATTACTTAATTCACTGTGTTAGTCTACCCTCTTTTCTTACCTTACATAATTTTTCAAAGTTTGGGAGGTAAATGTCTTAGAGAGACTTTTCAATTCCTTCCCAGGAATTATACTTTACCTCAGGCTTTCTTAATAAGAAAGCATCACTATTGGTACAATGGGTTTAATCGGGCTACTTAGGATGCCTATAATGTAGGCAGAAACTTTAATTAAGATTTAATTTGTTTAATTATAAACAAAACCTAGACATACTTATCTATTATAAATAATAGATTTTAAATTAATTAAATCAGTAATATCAAATAAGAGGAAATAACACTTAATGGATAAAGATTACTCTATTGACTCTGTTTGATGTAGGTAAGATTTCACAGACCATCAGCTTTATAGGGATCATTCCAGTTTTATTCTCTTAATTGTCCATACTAACAATTTCTGAAACATTCAACAAATAAAATATATGTAATCTAATTTAGAAATAGTTCCAAATTCTGAGAAATTATTCCTGTATGAACAACCTCTAGCAGACTTTTCCAAATGGAAATTAATGCTGTCAACTCAATTTTTAGAGTGCCATTCAGACTTCTAATCTGTACACGAATTCCAAATTCTTTGGTCTTTTCTTAATGCTCATATGATTAAAACAGATAAATGAACAAAAATTCTGGATTACCAATATAATTTAGGTTTTGCAATTTTAGTTTTGATGGTCAGATTTGTTTTTTATTTTAGGTAATCAAGGCTGTTATCATGAAGAAGATACTGTAATCCCAGCACTTTGGGAGGCGGAGGCAGGCAGATCACTTGAGGTAAAGAGTTCGAGACCAGCCTGGTCAACATGGTGAAACCCTATCTCTACTAAAAATACAAAAATTAGCCAGGTGTGGTGGCGCATGCCTATAATCCCTGCTCTTCAGGAGGCTGAGGCAGGAGAATCGCTTGAACCTGGGAGGCGGAGATTACAGTGAGCAGAGATTGTGCCACTTCACTCTTGCCTGGGCAGCAGAGCTAGACTCCATCTCAAAAAGAAAAAAAAGAATGTACTCGTCTTTGGCCTTTGTCCCTGGTCCCTGGGGGGAGACTCTAAGTCCTTGAAACTTCCCCATGATCAGAATGTCTTCATTATTTATGGTGGACTAATGATAGTTTAAACTAATGTGATGACTCAGGATCATTCTAGAAAGGGCAACCATAGGATTAGAAGATTGGGACTTTGAGCCACGTGATACCAGCCTGATCTGCAGGGAGAGAAGAAGTATGGAGGTTGAGTTCTGCTGCATAGTTATGATTCAGTCAATCATACTTCTGTAATAAAACCCCAATAAAAACTCTTAAAAATAAGGTTCAGGTAAGCTCCCCTGGTTAGCAATTGTCACACAACAATCTACTGGAAGATGATGAATTCTAACTCCTTGGAGAGAGGACATGGAACCCTCATATTTGGGCCCTCCCAGACCTCATACGTCTCTTCTTTTGGCTGGTTCTGATATGTACTCTTTTTGCTATAATAAAAATGTAATCATAATTATGGTGCTTTCCTATATTCTGTAAGTCTAATAATTCTAGTTAATTATTGAAACTGAAGGGTTTGTGGGTATCCCCACGTGTTTGTAACCAGCTGATCAGAAGTAGTCCTGGAAGCCCCAAGCTTGTCACTGGTGTCTGAAACGAGCGCAGTCTTGTGGAGAACTATGCCCTTAACCTAAGTTTAGCTTACCTCTGGGTAATTCATGCCAGAATTGTATTGCAAAGGCTTTAACATATTATTATCATTTGTAGTTACATTTACCCTGAGGTACTTTCTCATATCTCTAAGTTCATATAGGAGTTGTGGCCATTTTAAAAGGGTGAACCTATTTTGCATTATATAATAAAAAAAGAAATCACTATAATTATGGATATTATTATTTCTGAAATAAATTAAATATTAGACATTATTCATCCAACAAACTTTTATTAAATATGTTCCATAGTTACATTCTACTTGTCAGGATACAAAGATAAAGCACACAATTCCTGCTGTTAGAAAGCTTACAGTTTAGGAAACACTCAGACAAACCATTATAGTTGAATTAATCAGTACTATAAAAGAAATATGAAATAGGAAGAATAGCAATGCCAGATGAGCAGATGGGGAAGAAAAGCAGAGGCTTGGAAGTATTAACATCAGGCTTCAAGTACGAGAACTGAGCAGAAGGAAGAGGTCAGAAGGGGGAAAGTGGGTAGCATGGAAGGTGGAGAGTAGAGTGCTCCCTGAGACCTGATATAAAGTTGACTAGCACACAGGAGAGGCAAACGTTGTGGTTTCACAGAAGCACTGGAGCCAGATCATAAATTGATTTAGATACACTGTGTACATACACTTACATATATTTTATCTTGAATGTAATGGGAAGCACTGAAATATTTGAAGCAGAGAAATAAAACAAAGATGTGTTTCAGAAAAAGAAGCCATTTTGGGAGCAGTGATGATGAAGATTAAATGTCAGATGAGACTGGAATCAGTCTTAGCAAGTGATGAGGCAATTTTGGAGGAAAGAAATAAGGCCTTGAAATTAGGATAGGAGGAAGAAATCAGAATCAAGAAATACTAAAAAGGTAAAACTGGATTGGATTTCATTGAATTTGAGAAAGTAAGGACTAAGGAGGTATTGCTGGTTTAGATCGTGCGTCTCTTCACTAAAGGGAAATCAGGAAGAAAAGCATACACAGTGGGAAGAGGAGAGAGTTCATTTTGTACACACAATATTGAGATGCTGTGGAACATGCAGTTGAAAATACAGGATGGCAGCTCAGGAAAGAAATCTCAAGTGAAAAAAGTATGAAAGACATAACTTTAGCTGGGCATTGTGTGGTTAAATTGGGAAACAGAGGCAGGAAAATCACTTGAGGCCAGGAGTTTGAGACTGGCCTGGGCAACATAGTGTGAAAACCCATTTCTATTAAATAAAAAAAAATTAGCCTAGTATGATGGCATGAAAACCTGTAGTCCCAGCTACTGGGGAGGGAGGAGAATCACTTGAGCCCAGGAGTTTGAGTTTGCAGTGAGCTGATCATACTACTGCATTCTGGCCCAGGTAACAAAGTGAGACTGTCTCAGAAAAAGGCAGGCAGGCAGGAAAAAGAAAGGAAGGAAGGGAGGGAGGGAGAAGTCATAACTTTAAAAGTGATTTTGGAGCCTTGAGAGTAAATAAGATCACCAAACCGAAATTCCGTAGAGTGAAGGAAGAATAAGATCTAGAAAGGAATGCTGAGAATACCAGTAGTTGAAGAGTACACTAACTTAGAACAGATAGAAAGAAACTCAAGAGAAAATAGTGTCAGACAAACCATGGAATTATTGATCAAGAGTCAAAACCTGCAGAGAGATCCAGAGCAGACTGTCCCCTATTTTAATAATATGCAGATCATTAGTGACCATGGCAAAAACAGTTTCATTGCAGTAGGGGTGGAAGTCAGATAAAATGAATTAAGAAAACAGCATAGATGATGAAAAATTGGAGATGATCTCTGAACATTTTTTCAAAACATTTATGGTGAAAATGAAAAGTACTGAGAAATAGCTAGAAGTGGCCAATGATTAGAGGGCGACTGTTTTATTTTTAAGATGGGAGTATTCTATCTCATTTATTCATGACCTAAGAGTAGAAAAAAAAATAAAAATAAAAATAAAGATGGGAGTATTCTAATATGCTGAAGGGGAAAAGTCAGTGGGGTGGAAGTAGTTGAAATTATGGAAGAGGATAATAGGTCTCTGGGAAAGTCAGAAAAGAAAAGGGGCAGAGGGATCTGTGTTTAGCAAGATGCGGAATACTGTATTCTGAATGAAAATAAAACAAAACAGTGGTAGGGGAGGGTGTTACAAAGAGAACACTTAAATTATAACTGGAAGATAGAATCCACTGACAATGGAAATACTATCGAGCCTGCTAATCTTTGAAAATGATACAAACCAAGTAACAATTTACATACATTTGCTACAGAGGAATATCATGCATAAATAAACCAAAGATTAATAAACAGTTCCATGCTGTGTTTCCTTTTAACTATTGAAATGACTATGTAGGTTATGAAAAGTTTCATAAAAAGTCCATGAAAATGGAATAAATTCAACCTGTAATTATAATTTTACAATAGAACTGATATGGTTTGGCTCTGTGTCCCTACCCAAATCTCGTGTTAAATTGTGATCCCCAGTATTGGAGGTGGGGCCTGGAGGGAGATTAATGGACCATGGGCTGGTTTCTAATGGTTTAGCACCATTCCCCTAGTGCTGTCTTGTGATAGAGTTCTCACAAAACCTGGTGTTTAAAAGTGTGTAGCACCTCCCCCTTTTACCTCCTCTCTACTCCTCTGGCCATGTGAAGAATGTGACTGCTTCCTCTTTGCCTTACGCCATGACTATAAGCTTCCAGCCTGCAGAACTGTGAGCTGATTAAAACTCTTTCTTAATAAATTACACAGTCTCAGGTATGTCTTCATAATAATGTGAGAATACACATAATAATACAGATAATTAGTACTGGGAGTGGGGCACTGCTATAAAGATAGCTGAAAATGTGGAAGCAACTTTGAAACTGGGTAACAGGCAGAGTCTGGAACACTTCCAGGGGCTCAGAAGAAGACAGGAAGATGGGGGAAAGTTTGAAACTTCCTAAAGACTTCTTGAATGGTTCTGACCAAAATGGTGATAGTGATATGGATGGTGAAGTCCAAGCTGAGATAGTCTCACATGGTGATGAGGAACTTATTGGGAACTAGAGTAAAGGTCACTCTTGATATGCTTTAGCTAAGAGACTGGTGGTTTTGTGCATCTGCTCTAGGGATCTGTGGAACTTTGATCTTGAGAGAGATGATTTGGATATCCTGTGGAAGAAATTTCTAAGCAGCAAAGTATTCAAGATATGGCCTAGCTTCTTCTAAAACCTATGCTCATTTGCATAAACAAAGAAAGGACCTGAAACTAAAACTTATATTTAAAAGGGAAGCAGAGCATAAAAGTCTGGAAAATTTGCAGCCTGGCCATGGTAGAAAAGAAAAATTGATTTTCTGGGGAGGAATTTAAGCCAGCTGCAGAAATGTGCATAAAAGAAGCCAAATGTTAATAACCAAGACAATGGGGAAAATGCCTCCAAGGCATTTCAGAGACCTTTGCAGCTGCCTCTTCCATCACAGGCCTGGAGGCCTAGGAAGGAAAAATGGTTTCATGGGCCAGGCCTAGGGACCCACTAATCCATGCAGCCTCAGGACATGGCATCCTGTGTCTCAGTGGTTTCAGCTCTAGCTGTGGCTAAAAGGGCCCCAGATGTGTCTCAGACCACCGATCGAGGGTACAAGCCACAGGCCCTGATGGCTTCCACATGGTGGTAAGCCAACAGGTGTGCAGATGGCAAGAGTGAGACTTAGGAGCCTCCACCTAGATTTCAGAGGATGTACATAAACACCTGGATGTCCAGGCAGAAGTCTGTTGCAGCGGTGGAGCCCTATGGAGAACCTCTACTAGGGCACTGCAGAGGTGAAACATGGGGTTGGAACCACCCCCCACAAAGTCCCCACTGGGGCACTGCCTAGTGGAGCTGTGAGAAGAGGGTCCACCAGACCCTAGGGTGGTAGATCCACTGACATCTTGCACTGTGTGCCTGCAAAAGCCCCGAGCACTCAACACCAGCCTGTGAAAGCAGCTATGGGGGCTGTATCCTGCAGAGCCACAGGGGCAGAGCTGCTCAATCCCTTAGGAACCCATCCCTTGCATCAGTGTGGCCTGGATGTGAGACATGGAGTCAAAGACTATTTTGGAGCTTTAAGATTTAATGACTGCCCTGTGGACTTTTGGATTTGCATGGGGCCTGCAGCCCCTTATGTTGACCAATTTCTCCCTTTTGGAATGTACCCCCATTGTATCTTGGAAGTAACTAAGCTGTTTTTGATCTTCCACGCTCATAGGTGGAAGGGACTTGCCTTGTCCCAGATGAGACTTTGAACTTGGACTTTTGAGTTAATGCTGGAATGAGTTAAGACTCTGGGGGACTATTGGGAAGCCACGTTGTGTGTGAGAACATGAGATTTAGGCATAGTCAGGGTATAATGATTTGCTTTGGCTCTGTGCCCCTACTGAATGAAATCTCATGTTGAATTGTGATCCGTATTGGAGGTGGGGCCTGGTGGGAGGTGACTGAATTATGGTGGGGGGATGTGGTTTCTAATGGTTTAGCACCATTCCCCTAGTGCTGTTGTATGACAGAGTTCTCACAAGATCTGGTTGTTTAAAGGTGTGTGGCAGCTTCCCACTCCCCTCACCTACTCTGGCCACATGAAGGCCATGCCTGCTTCCCTTTTGCCTTCCACCATGATTTCCTGAGGCCTCCCCAGAAGCAAAAGTCTGTAAGCCTGCAGAACTGTGAGCCAATTAAACCTTTGTTCTTAATAAATTACCTAGTCTCAGGTATGTTTTTATAGCAATATGAAAACTAATACAAGAACCTTGACAGTTTTCATAAAGAAAAAAGCAAAGGCACTCTGAAAGGGTGGCAGTAAGTAGCTGGCTAGAATTCTCACAAGGTTAGTGACTCATTCCTACATATCAACCCCATGGGCACTTGAGTCAAAGTTATGCTTCTGCAAATTATAGTGCAAATTACTACAAGTGATGGATCTTCAAGGTTTCTTGCAAGCTAGGAAATTAAATCCAGAATGCCAAGTGCCTACTCTACTTCATTCATTCAAAAGAAATATTATCACTATGTTCCAGTATTGTCACAGTTACAAAAAGAGAACATTGTCTCTATCTTTCAGAAGTACCAAGTCCATTGGTGAATCTACAAATAATTAATTACTCTAAGAGGGCATGTGCTATTACATACAGGAATGGAAACAGAAAAGGCATTACATTATGTCTGGGAACATAAGAAACACTTCCTGGAGCAAGAAATGTCTAAGATGACTCTTGAAAATAAATAGGAATCTGGTCAGGCATGGTGGCTCACACCTGCAATCCCAGCACTTTGGGAGGTCAAGGTGGGTGGGTCACGAGGTCAGGAGTTCGAGACCAGCCTGGCCAACATGGTGAAACCCCATCTCTATTAAAGATACAAAAAATTAGCCAGGCGTGGTAGTGCACGCCTGTAATCCCAGCTACTCGGAAGGCTGGGGAGAATCGCTTGAACCTGGGAGGTAGAGGTTGCAATGAGGTGAGATCACGCCATTGTACTCTAGCCTGGGCAATTTTACCTAGAACACACAGAAATTGTGTAAAACCAGCTAGCCAAAGAATATTTTTGGTAGTAATACTAGCTAATGTTAATTGTGCACTATATTGCAGGCCTTTTGATATACAGTTTACTTACCACATTTAATCTTCACAAAATCCTAAAGGTACTAATATTTATAACAATTGCTAACATTTATTGAATACTTAAAAGTGCTAAACACTGTTCAAAGACACTGTTTATATGAAGTATTACTTCATTTAATCATCATGATGGTCCTATAAGTGCCTTTATTATCTGTATTTTATAGGCAATCTAACTAAGGGTTCAAGAACTTCTAAGGTCACATTGCTAGCAAGAGAAGACAAAATTCAAATGCTGTAGTCTGACTCTAAAGTCCGCGACGTTAAAGCCTAGGCTTTTAACCACTGCTATTCACTGCTTCTGCAATTGGTATGCATGGAGGAAACAGTGTTTTTGATACTACTACTGATATTTTGATATGATAGGATTTCATCAAGTATTATTTAATTAACACCAAAAGAGATGCAACAGCCAGAAGCAAAGATAAGATTAAACTAGAGTCTACATGAGTTTGAGTCTGAATCCCAATAAGCCTTTATCAGAATATGTAATGAGCTGATAGGTGTAAAAATTGCTGAAGAAAAAAAAAACACCAATGCTACTCAAAGTACACAATAGAAAATATTGCTGCAAAACAAACAGAAAAACCCTAATAAAATAAAGTAAAATGCAAGGAAATAAGATTAGGGTGAATCGTATTCTATGACTACTTAGGATTAAAAAATGCAAATCAAATTCACTCTGAGAAAATTAAATCTGTGAAAATTCTGCAACTTGATGTAGATAGCAGTTTAATTTTCATTGAAAAAGTTTCTAGTTATCATTAAAAAAATCTGTACTTAAAGTGTAGTACAGTTATGTGATGAATCATTCAAGGTCTACACAGATTATTAGTGTAAAAAATTTAGCAACAACTTACATCAAAAAAAGAATTACATTGGTTGTGCTAATTTCCAGGCTTAAGGAATGACTGTATTGTTTTCAGTTTTATATCAAAATCGATTAAAGGAGAAAGGATAGAGAGTAGGAGGAGGAGAAAGATACTTCTTATTGGGGTTTTGAGTCAGGAAACAAAAGAAAGGCCCACAAGTGTAAATATCTCACATTGGTTGATTACTGACCCAGTGTTCTTTCCATTCTAACCCAAATGGAAGCTACTGAATCCTACAGTGTGACTTAGAAATCAGCTAAGTAAAAGCATTCATGTTACTGATAGCAAAAAATGGTCCAAACCCACATAGTTACTGGCAGTAGAGCCAGAATGAGAAGTGGGTATCCTGACAACAAGTATTATCTCCAGGTAAAACGTGTGTGTGTGTGTGTGTGTGTGTGTGTGTGTGTGTGTGTGAGTGTGTGTGTGTGTGTGTGTGTATTTAAATATATTTTAATTATTTAACCAAAACTTTAGTACTTACTATGTTTCAGGCACTGTTACAAGCGCTTTTGATACATTAAAACATATTTCACATATATTTATTAGTGAATCCATTAAGGACCCTTTAAAAGGATGCTTTTTTCACAAATGGATTTGCTCATCTACAAGTATAGATTCCACATTTAAATACCACTGTGGTGGGAGACAGAAATATTTTTGCTTTCAAAAATAAATAAATTGACTTAGAAGAGGTTTTAATTAATACTGACTTTAAAAACGCTTTCATCCAGTACAAAAAGCGACATTGATTTTATTCATATTGAAGAATAAAGAAAATAACTGAAAAATTAAATAAATGAAAATTTTAAATAACTGAAATAAATATACGTATGAGGCAACTGACATCATTGATCACTAGAGGGCCACAAATAAAACCACAACGACATCACTACACCCATACTAAAATTAAAACGACTCACAATACCAAGTGTTGGCAAGGATACAGAACAACTAGACCTTGCATCCATTGCTGGTGGGGATGTAAATTGTACAAACGCTTTGGAAAACTATTTGGCACAATCTGTTAAAGTAAAAACATACATCCTATAACCCAGCAATTCCAATTCCTAGGTAATATAACCCAACAGAAATAAATACTTACATCTAACAAAAGACAGATACAACAGTGTTCGTTGTTCATATTAGCCTAAAACTGAAACTTAAACATCCATCAAAAATAAAATAGATAAATCACAGTATATTCTCTTCTCGGTTCTTCTCCTCAATAAATTTATTTATAACTTATTACCATATGTAGATGTATATCCATTCATTCGATATATATTTATTGAGCATCAAACACTATTATAGCTGTTTGTTTCACATTAGAGCATAACATGGACAAAAAAATCCTGTTTTTGTAGTGCTTACATTTTAATAGGACATGCTGTTTCACATTAGAGCATAACATGGACAAAAAAGTCCTGCCTTTGTGGTGCTTATATTTTAATAGGACATAGATATTAAACATCATAATAAATAAGTAAATTACAAAGGTATGTTAGAAAGTGAGCAATGCTACAGAGGCAAATGAGTGGATAAAGTGATTAGAAATGTTGGTTGCAGCTTTACATAAGATAGCCCTCATTGAGGAAATGAACTCCGAACAAGGACTTCCAGGAAGTAGAGCCAGAGCCACACAGATATCTGTAGAAGCCAGGATTACGGAGACGAGGAGGTGAGGCTGGAGAACTAGGGTAGTGGTGTGGAGAGTGGTGGCACGTGTTTGTGGCAATATACATCCTGGTAAGTCACTTTTATGAATTTTGGCTTTTGAATGAAAGGGCAACCATTCCCCTTCTCTCACCAAATCTTGGTTGGTTTAGCTATGTTTCCCTAAAAAGACTTAAAGGGACACTGTAGTTTTTTTAAGTGCAAAGAAAGAGTGAATGATGTATCCCTGATTCTACCTTTTTAGCAATAGACTTTGAAGGAAGGAACTGCCATATATAAATATGCGTTAGAAACAAATAGAAAGTTTACACATACATGTACATTCACACAGGCACTTAAGGGAATGCTCTGGGAGCTACTATGCACAAAAACGCAGGACTCTAGGTGATTTCTTTAGACAGTTCATATTGTTACTCAATCTAGTAAGCTAGGATGAATGACAAAAATTCCCACATTTTACACAGAATATAGCTCTAGATTTGATTATTTATGCATTACATGATTAACATATAATGTGTGGATAAGTACATAAGTCACTGAGTTTATAAAAAGTGACTTTTTCTCTAAGTAAACAAATGTACAATAAAGTAACCTTAAATCTTTTAACGGTAGTAAATACAGATCCTTATCCTAAAGCAATGCCATCTTTAATTATCACTTACTTGTGAATTGTTAGAAGATCATGACTACCAATCAAAGTCTGAGCTCTACAAATATTAATCAAGATTTCCTCTACAAAGGCAATCTCTGGGAACATGTAGGTTAAAAGGTCAGCTTCAGAGTAAAATAATATTCTTTATTCACAGTAAGGTCAGATGGAGTTTGGTCAGTCACCGTGATGTCTTCTTTTCAATAGACAAACAGCTCAAACAAGACAACTGAAAAATGACTTCTCTTAAATGTAAGGTAACTATAATTTGTCCATAATGTAATGCAGTGACTTGACTATGTCATTATTTCAAAATAAAAGTAGCATATGATGTGTTTATGATAATGGAATGGAAAAGCCATCAGTATTAATTTCTTATGACTACCTGCATCTCTTTCACATTTTACGACTACTGCCTGAAGGTCTCAAATATAAGGAAGAATTTGACAGTAAAAATGAATTACTGGCAAAGGTTATAAAAACATCTTAAAGATCTTTCAGTAAAAGCATAAATGTTCACCCTCAGGGATGTTTTGGCATCATCTAGAGGGAATGTGTTTTTTTTCCAAGTTTATAACGGGTTGTAGCTTTAAGGGCAAAAATTTCCCGGGCACCATGCCCCGCTCCCATCTCTCTCTACCTGGGAGATTCAATGGTTTACGTTTAAATTTCGCAGGCATGGGAAGAAACTAAAAGTCAGTCATTCCAGCAGAAGTTCTAAGAAACTCCTTTCATTAGCCCAGGGTCTTGGAAAAGGTGTGGGTTCCTCCCAAGATAAATTTCCGTGCCCACACACCTAGCCGGATTTCCCCTTTGGAATCCCCTTCCACACTCTTCGTGGAAGCCTTTCTCTCTCCTCTTCTCCTTTCCTTCTCTTTTCTCTACCTAAATAAAATCACCTTTCTGCAACACTTTTTTAGGTCCGATATTCACTTTACTAGCATACGGTCCACCTGCAGTGGCGCCACTGCTTATTCCTTAAAAGGTTAGAAGCCAAAAACCCACAACAATCACTAGCATCCAAAAAAAAACCCGGTTACAAAATTGGCGCCCAACGTAGGGCAAAAGGAGTGAAGTGTAAGAAGCGAAACATTTCAAAGGGGTAAGTGAAAATATTAAACTCTTCTCACTTGTTTTCTGTGCTGTCTCTTTAAGACGCAGCCACAAAAAACCCAGTTACAATCTGACCTGAAAGCAAGAGTATAAAGTAGAAAATTCTTCAGGCCGAATCCATCTATGTTATTCTTTAAGCTAAAAAAGCCTAAAACTGTTTTTATCTTTTGTCCTATAATCACCCTTCTCTTTAACCATCATGCTCTCTTCTGCTAGACATGAGACTACAAATTTGCTGACATAAATTTGTCCTCTAAGTGCTTTCATTATCATTATAAAACTATAATTATTTGTTAAAAACTAATTTGAAACCATTTTACAGTAAAATTTTCCAAACTCAGCCTAAATTAGGTGAAGCAATGATATCATTTAATCAGTTATATGCCTAGGTATGTTTTGTAATCTGTCACCTATAAAAGAAATACATCTATTTCAAATATATATAATTCTTTTCTTTATATTTGAAAATTTTCACAATAAATTGTTGGGGAAAATGTAATCACATTTGAAATCTGTTTTAAATGGCAAGGGAGAAATGTCCAAATCCCACAAAAGAATTCTACAAAAAACAAGAGGCAAGATTTTTGCAGCCTATGTCTGTTGAGCTGGGGAGGGTTAAAAAAAAAAAAAGATTACCATAATCCCTTTATTTTATTTTATCTGCCTACCTCCAGAAAAGTACAAAAAATGTACACTCTTATTGAGAAATGAAGGCAGGTGAAAGGTTTGTTCATTTGTTAAGAATTCTACGTGGTGAAACTAAGTTCCTTTGGCTAAATTTTGATGCTTAAAAACAAACTATTTCTGTAATTTCAGACAATGTCTCACTTCCTTGATTACTCAGAATAACTTTATTTTCAATATAAATATAGTTCCTGAAAGGATATAAACCATACCTTCTTTGGATTACTTAATCATCCTTTTTGGCAGTATCCTTTCACTATTAATCTATCTGAAATTATTTTTTTTTAATCTGAAAACAAAAAACACATAAAAATCAACACACGGGAAAATCTGTTTACCTATTCAATAGCGTGCATATGAACTATATGTTTTGTGTGTTGCAAGCCTTTCAATACAAATGACCTTCTAAAGTGTTATGAGACAGGCATATTTATGTTTGATATTCCATTAATGATTTTTTTGGTAGTTATTTAAAACATACCACCCTCTGTATTTAATAAAGATGGAAAAATACATAACCCAGCTACTAGTGGATAATAATGATTTATTAAAAATTTATTTATTTAATATTTACTATGTGCAAGTAATACTGCTAAACCTTAGAGATGAGAATATGAGTAAGATGAAGTTCCTGAATTAACAAAATCAATAGTTTGGTAAAGAAGAAATACAAATGAACAAATATAAAATCTCATAAATTGGTTAGTAAGTATACATAGAGTAATACTGTAATAAAGAGGAGAAACCTAAATTAGCTTAGAGGGTTGAGGGTCTCTGGGAAGGGTTCCTGAGCTTGGTCTTAAAGAATGAGTATTAATGATCTAGGCAGGAGAGAATGGGAGACAGTATTCCATGATGAAGCAGCAGCATAGAAGAACAAAGCAGCATGTTGTGGGCAGAGAACTATAAGCAATTTGGTATTGCTGGAGAGAAAGCCCATGGTATGGAGTGGAGAGAGATGAGGCTAGAAAGGTAGGCAGTGGCCACACCATGAATGATTTTGCGGGGTATGTTAACAAACCTGAACTTTCTCTTGGCCTCAGAAAGATTCTAGAAGGGGTGTGATATTTTCAGACTGTGTATTAACTATAACTCCCTGACCCCCTTGACTGAAGGATGAATGTGAAGGAGACATGATGATCAGCTACTAGAGTGACAAAATGAGGATCTGAGAACCAAGATGGTGATAGAGGGTATGGTTTCCATCGAGACACCCAGGCAGACATGACAGAGAGATTAGATGTGGGGATGACTTCCAAGTGTCTGGCTGGGGTTAATATGTTGATGACAGCACTTTCCTCACTCACTGTCCCCTCCATCCAAGTAGATAATATGGTAAGAAAGCAAAGTTGAAAGGGAAGATGATGGATTCAACCTTGGATGTGTTTAACATGCCTCCAGATATCTAGGTGAAGATTTCCAGCAGAAAGTTAACATGAAGCCAAGAGGGAGAAAGTCTGAATAGGAGGTTGAACTTTGAATCTGCAAAATATTAAAGATACTAGGAATATTGAGTGAACAGCCAGTTTTTCCGGGGTTTTGTTTGCTTGTTTTACTTAAGCCATTCTAATAGGTGGGTAGTGGTAACTCAGTGTGATTTAAATTTTTATTTCCCTAATATCTAATGATGTTTAGGATCTTTTTTGTTTTTTTGTTTAGGATCTTTTAAAATGCTTACTTGTTATTTTGTGTCTTCTTTGGTGTCTATTCAAATATTTTGCCCATTTTTAAACAAGGAGCTGTTTTCTTATTATTTTTTGTGTACTCCTTATATATTCTCCATACAAGTCCTTCATCTGATACATGCTTTGCAAATATTTTCTCAGCCTGTGGCTTCAACAGTCTTTTGAAGTGCACAAATTTTTAGTTTGTTGAAGTCCAATTTATCAACTATTTTTTCATCTTGCTTTTGGTCTAAGAAATCTTCTAAGAAATCTTTGCCTAAATAAGGTCACAAATAGTTCCTCCTATGTTTTCTTCTGGTATAGGTTTGGGTTTTCCATTTACATCTATGATCCATTTTGAGTTTTTTTGGGGTGTATATGTGGTGTGAGGAATATATCAACGTAATGAGAGGAGATAAAATCAGCCACAAAGAGTGTATAGACAGGAAGTGCAAAAAGATGGATGGAACCTGGGAATAAAAAAAATCCAAGGTTCAAGGAAGTGGAGTTGGGCATTGTTGGGGATGCAACAGGAAAATTTTGAATAATCAACACTGCCTGCTAAGATAAGCAATGGCAGCTGTCTTTTTAATTTGGATGAGGTCACTAGTGACCTTAGGAAGAGCATTTCCAGTCAAAACAAATCTTTCCTAATCATAATTACATGTAAGCAACAGCTTTATAGGAATTCCCCCAGCAGAAGCACTTGAGAGGTCTGAAATCCCTGAGCACTATTAAAGGTCATTTCTTTGGGTACAGGAAGGTCTGGGATTCCTAACATTGAGGGTGACTGAAGCATCCCTGAGGCACTTCAGCATAAGGTCTTGGGGACAAACCCGAGGAGTCATTACCTTGTTGGGAAATCAGAAGGACACTCACTGCTGGATTTGCCAATCTGACGCTTCACCAGGGAGACACCTAGTTGAACTACAGGAAGATGAGAAGGCGGGGATTAATATCTGTGCACTCGGGCAAATCAGAGAAATCCCTCCCAGCCCTCCCTGTGTCCGGAGGAGAGGAGGCGTAGGGCCCAGGGCCCCTCCCGACTCTCGCCCACATGGCTTCTCTCGGGTGAAGAAATACTGCAGTTACCCAGGCTTAGGAAGCGAATGTTTAAGCCATGGGTTAGGGGGTTCGTGAGTACGCCTGATCCTTTCCCTGAGGATATGAAAGTGATACACTACGGACTCCTCTTGGCTGACTGACCTTTCGACCTCCCCTACCCTTGCAGCCGGCGGGTTCTACAGGTGGAGCCGGGGTCGGGTCTCGGCAGCCCTGGAGGCCGCGAGCCCGTCCCCCTCCCGCTAGTCGTAAAGTGCAGTAAAGGCACCAGCATTTTGCGGCACCGTAGGTGAGGCCGGCGGCGTGGGTCCTTGCTCTGCGCGGAACCAGCGTTGTGGCGGTTGCTTCTGCGGAAAGGCGGTAGTTAGGCATTTGGAGAGGCCAGGGAACTAGCTACGATTCTCTCAGCGGGTAATTGGCTGCTCATAGGTTTGTGTAACAAGCGGCAAAACTGGTAGGGTTGTTTAAAACCTCTTATCCGAGTCCTTAAGCGTGACATAAGGTTCCCAAACCCCTCCTTGTGACTTGCCGCTCCTCTAGTGCTGCTTTGGCTGTGATCTTCGTGTTCATCACGAGATTTTAGGTGTCTTCGGTGTAACTGACTGTTGTTCTGTCCACTTCGTCCTGCAGTCTCTCTTCTCCTGACGTTTGAAATGCTTTATCTCATCGGCTTGGGCCTGGGAGATGCCAAGGACATCACAGTCAAGGGCCTGGAAGTTGTTAGACGCTGCAGTCGAGTGTATCTGGAAGCCTACACCTCAATCCTGACTGTAGGGAAGGAAGCGTTGGTAGGTGCTGAGCGTCCCCCAGTCTCCTGGGAAGAAAGCAATCTAACATCTGATTTTCATACACTAAGTTGAACAGAATTTTCAGGTCTGCCTGTTTAAACCCTTTGAAACGCATTTCCCTGTTCATTAATGATCTGAAGAGTAGAAGAATGGAAATTATACACCAACCGACTGACTTGGAAAACGAAAGGGTGCTTTGTCCTGCTTTACAAGTCTAATTTTGTGGCCTTATCCAGTAAATAGGAAAGCCACTTTATACTCTTGGGGGGTAGTTATCAAAACCCCATATTTCATGAGGTAGTCAAGAAATCCTTTTTGAGTTGAGTGCTAATGAGGTGCTGACACATCCTTAATGAGTTGGTTATATATTCAAAAACCAAGCTGAAAGCTTCCCGCTTTGAAGTATTTCCATAGGGAATGGTGATTGCCTTTTTGTATCGTATCCAGAGAGATCTTACCTTAAATAGACTATCTCCCAATAAGGATTGTACTGATACACTTGTATATATTGAGTGAGCTTACACTTAATATATACAAGCATATGAGTATACACTTATATGTATGAGTATGCACTAAGTAACCAGAGTATTAGTGTATTATAACATTTAGTTGGCCCTCAGAAGGGCCCAGTAAATTTTGGGGAAGGGTCAACTTCAGGTTCATAGTCAAACTGTAAGTAAAAGGTAAATCAAAAGATTAACAGATACATTATGGGAGGAAGGAGTAGATTTTTAGAATTGTCTTTGTCATGTCTTCCAAACAAAAAATTGACTTAAAATTTTTAGGTCTCAGATTACTTTACAATCTTGAAGAAGGAATTAAGAACTGCTACTTGAATTGGCCATGGATTTAAATAAAAGTTGTTTGTAAAGACCAGCTTTGATATATACATATACATAGAGAGAGAGAGAAAATAAGTCTTGCTCTGTTGCCCAGGCTGAGGTGCAGTGGTGCAGTCACGGCTCACTGCAGCCTCAACCTCCTGGGCTAAAGTATTCTCCCATCTCAACCTCTGGAGTAGCTGAGACTACAGGTGGGTGCCACCATACCCAGCTAACTTTTTTTTGTATTTTTTGGTAGAGACAGCGTTTTGCTGTATTGTCCAGGCTGATCACGGGTTCCTGGACTCTCGAGATCTGACTGCCTGGGCCTCCTCAAGTGCTGGGATTATAGGCATGAGCAACCACACCCAGCCTAAGACCAGCTTTGTTTCCCCATTTTTGTCACTCTTAAGATAAAACCAAACCTAAGCTCAAAATGGTGGAAATATGCTTCTCTAATCAGTGATTAAGGAAAAGTAGAAGGAACTTAACACCATCAGGAAAAAAGAGACAAATAACAAAACAGCAGTTTGATAGAATGAAATATCAGGGGATGGCATAGAGGGAAGTCTGGATACAGTTTTACCTTTGCTTTGTTACATGTTAATGTGACCTCGGACAAGTCCTTTAACTTTAGTGTGTTTTTTATACGGGGTGAAAACACCTACTTGATGTGTTTAGCATAGTTCTTAGCATAGATTCTTAGCTATGGTATATGGCACAAAAGTGTTCAGAAACAGAAATTGTCAATGGTCACATTTCCAGGCTTCTCTGAACCTCAGTTTCTTCATTTGCCAAGTGAGAATTACCAGTTGGAGGGTTATGTAGTGTTTTATTGAGATGATGTATATGAAAGTGCTTTGTGCATTTTAAGTGCTAGCTAAATGTTGATTTTGGTTGCTATAATGTTTTTAAGTATTTTTTTCCAAAGAGAAAACTTCTGGAGTTATTACTTATAGAGTCAAGACCTGAAGCTGGACCCAGCCTTACCTACAGTAAATTATGTACACTTTGTTAAGGTGCTGCAATATCTGTTCCTCCACAATAACAAGTACTGACATTTATAGAACAGTTACTGTGTACTGTTTTAAATGCTTTACATGTAGATTAGGATTATCATTCTAATTTTCTAATTACTATGCATTTTGCAGGCATAGAGAAGTTAACAAACTTGCCCAAGTTCATACAGATAGTGAGTGAGTGAGTGATAGAGTCAGGAGATGAACCAAAGCAGTCCTGAGAGTTGAGGTCTGCCACTCTTTTTATTTTTTTCAGACGGAGTCTCAGTCTGTTGCCTAGGCTGGAGTGCAGTGCCGTGATCTCGGCTCACTGCAGCTTCTGCCTCTCAGGGTCAAGCAATTCTCCTGTCTCAACCCAAACCGAGTAGCTGGGATTACAAGCGTGTGCTACCACACTCGGCTAATTTTTGTACTTTTAGTAGAGAAAAGGTTTCATCATGTTGGCCAGGCTGGTCTTGAACTCTTGACCTCAGGTGATCTACCCACCTTCACCTCCCAAAGTGCTGGTATTACAGGCGTGAGCCACCATGCCTGGTTGAGGTCTGCCACTCTTGACCTCTACACTGTACTGTGTCTCTGTGTTCTTAAGGATAGATAACAGCTACACAAAGTGAACTTCACAGAACACCTATAGAGAAGGTAGGATTCAAGCAAAATGGTCAATGTTAGATCTTGCCCTGATTAATAATCTGTTCATTTACTCATTTGTTTGACAGATACTATTGAGTACCAGATAAGGCTGCACTACAGCAATCCTTGTAACTTAATAGCTCACTCAAAGTTCTCAATATGTAAGAAACAGTATTATTTATTTATGTATCCACTTTTACTCCATTTGAAGTACTTATTACTCCTTAGGATATCAGTTATAAGATGTATGATCCTTCTTTCTGTACTGGCTGCTGAGATAAAAAAAAGGATTCATGATCTTGCATAGTAGCCTGTAACCACTCTCAGATGACTACTAGCTTACTAGTTCACTCTGCTGGATTTGTCCTCTAGAGTTGAGCTGCAGGGAATTAAATCACAAAGCAGTTTGTAAACTTCCTACATATTTAGAATTCATTTATTGCTCGGGCAACTCTGCCTTTTTAGCAGAAACTAAGGAATATAGTTTTAAATTAGTATCTTCTGCATTAATGTAAGAATGTTCACTGGCTCTGTAAACAGCCAGTTTTCTATTGTTTCTCATTGGTGCTGCCTTTTTTTTTTTTTTTTAGCTGAGATGCCATATGTTTTCCCATTGAAAATTTAATAAAACCTAAAGCACCTAAACAAACCATGTTTGTTTAAACTTATTGTTTAATATATTTATTCTGTATTATATCATGTTTCTGAAGTAGGGTGTATATATTCTGTGTTCATCCTACAGTGTTCTGCCTGGCCTTTAACCAAATTTAGAAATAAATTTAAAATGCAAAAAGCCTCAGATGTTAAGAGGTCTGCCTCCTTTGAGATATTAACACAGCCCCAAAGACAGAGTTTAATTGCAACATGATATGGAATACTGGCTCATTGATGAGTTGTATTGAATGATCTGTGTTTGGGTGGTTGCCAAGATAATGCACCAGTCCCAGACAAAGAGTGTCTGTGTGTGTGTGTGTGTGTGTGTGTGTGCTAAATGGTCACCTGCTGTCTCTCTATCTTGATATTGGACTTAAATCTGTAGGAAGAGTTTTATGGAAGAAAATTGATTCTTGCTGATAGAGAAGAAGTGGAACAAGAAGCAGATAATATTTTAAAGGATGCTGATATCAGTGATGTTGCGTTCCTTGTGGTTGGTGATCCGTTTGGGTAAGTCAAGGCAGATATTTTGAGTTTTTAACTCATGTACCGTTCTTTTTTAAATCAGAATTATTCTATTGCATTTAAAACTTTTACCTACCAGGTCCTGATAAGAAACACTGTTTACTTAAGCTTTATCTAAAATTTCATAGTTTAAACTTTCATGATCTTTGAAACTGGTGAAGAAAAGCTACTTGGTAAATATATCATCATATGTATCACTACATTATCAAGAGTGTCAGCTGTAAAGTTTGTATCATTGTTTCTGCTGTTTTAGAAGGTCATGTAGGGCAACAAATGCCTTAACTGGTATATCATTATCAAGTAGTTCATAATATTATCAAAAGTCATGTCTGCCATTTGCTGCTGATAATTTCAGGCATCTTCGAATTCTTTTGTTCTAGGTTTTTTTTTTTTTTCATTTTGTAATCATCTAATATTTGGCAGTATTGCTGTCACTTTGCTTGCCTTGAATTTATCGTTTATCAAGTCTGTGATTTCACTTTCTTATATCCACTGGGAATCCTGCTCTTATCATTACCACGAAGATAGGTGTCTACTGCCTAGTCAAGCATCATCAGTCTCTGATGTCAAGCCAAACAGAAGAGTTCTTTATCTATAGCTGGTTACCTACGATTTATATCACAGATTTAAGGAACCTAAGGACCATGTAAGAAGTCCTTGGAGGGGACTAGGAATTTTATTTAAAACACAGTGGTAAACTTTTGCAGGATTCAAAGTAGGAAAACTCAAAATCTGATTAACATTATGAAAATGTCACTCTAAATCCTTAGGTGAATGGATTTTAGGGAGGCAAGAATGTTTTTGGTGGAAAAGAGAAAAAGATGGGAACATATTTAGAAGAAGAATGCCAAGATGGGTGCAGTAGATAAGGAAAAGGAAAGGAGTAAATCTAACTCCCAGGATTCTAGGTTTATAAATGAGTGGTTGATAGTGTCACTTGAAAACTGGTGGAGAACATGATTTGGAAAAACAAGAATTGGTTCTGAAAACATGTTAACTTTGAGATATGAAGTAGGCAATTAGTTAGCTGCTGCTAGAGCTTGGGAGTGGGAGGTCATCCTAGATAAATGGCTGTTGAAGTCATCAGTATGTTTATAGTGTTTAAAGCTTGAGGAATGGATAGAATCACCTTTGGAGAGAAGAATGGGAAAAGAAGAGGACCTAGGGTAGCCCTAGGAACCTTGGCATTTCACTGTGTATCTGAAGCCAGAGGAGGAGGGAGAAAAAGCAAAAGAGTATGTCGTCACAGAAGCCAAGAAAACAAGACTATTTCAAAAAGGAAAGACTATTCAACGTCAGTATCACACTGAGGGTTTGTAAGATGAGGGTAGAAAAATGTATGTGAATTTAAAGACACGATGTTTGGAGTTGATTAATGGTGGTTTTATGGAGGAGTTGAAACCTGAGCTGGACCTGGATAGGGTTCAACAGGTAGAGATTATGGGGTGGGCCAGGAGAAAGGTAGAAGGAAGAATGCTCATGTAAGTGAAAAAACTGAGGCACAGAGAAAATATCTTGATGTAATTGCTCCCCTGCTCAAAAACCTTCAGTGACTTCTCATGGCCTTAAATCTTGAAGTCATTCGTTTTTCTCTAGCTGCTCTTTTTAACTGCTATGCTAGAACCAGTTGTACAACTTTGCATTTCATAAGTGTTTTATAATATTCTTCCCCCATTTCTTTGCTCAAGCTTTTTCCCTAAAATTGTTCTTCTCAGTTCCTAATTATACCTAATTGTACTATAAAATTAGTATACAGCTCATGTGCTACCTCTTTCATTTCTATTTTATTCAGGAGTGCCTTTTTTTTTTTCAATTTTAAACTCCTTTAATTTGCCCTTTCTCGGTGATTCATCATGTATAGCCTTGTATTTAAATTGAGATTTAAGGAATATTTACTGTACTGCAGTTATTTTTTATTTACGGGCAGGTTATTGTTAGGATGTAATAGTTGGAAATGGGATGGTGGGGAATGTGTAATTTTAATTAGAATTTGAGTGGATTAAATGGAGGAGAAATCAGGTAAGGAATATGGAATGCAGCAAGCTGCTGAAATTCTTAGATATGACCAAAAACTGTTGCTTAGTTAGAGACCCCTTCTTATTTAAATAAAATCCTCAATCTTACATTTTTTTGTTTCAATATTTTTTAAATGGTAAAATACACGTAACAAAGTATGTCATTTTAACCATTTTACCGTACAATTCAGTGACATACTAAGTACATTCACATTGTGCAATTATCAGCAGTATCCATCTCCAACAATATGAAGTTCTTGAAGATAACTAAAAGTCATAGTAAAGTAACATATTGTTCTTTACCCAGATTATTGAAAGGAGTATGGAAGTAGATCACATAAAGAAAGTAAATGTCTAAAAAAACACTATATCAATAGATCTTAATCATTGTGAGAGCAGACAATCTCAAACATTCTATCCCTAAATCTGCATAAGTAGTCTTTATTAAACACACTCTTTCTAGTGATGGTTCTGTTTTATTATTCCATTCTGTATTTCAATATGCTGTATCATATTATAAATGAATACATAACTTTTATCCCTATGTTGTATGCGTCTTCCGTAATGGCATACATATACAGATAATATGTCCTTATGTAGGCTGTTCGACTGCTTCCATTCCATGTAATGCATATGAACAGTGCTTGGCACCTAATAACTATCCAGTCAATGTCAGCATTATTATTATTAGTCCATTTTTCTTCAATATAAATAAAGCTGTCATGTATAAATTTATGTATATGATACCTTCCCCCCTCCCACTTCATCCCCACATTTTAGATTGTTTCCTTATGATAGATTCTCCAAAATAGGTTTTTAGGAATAAAATATCAAAAGGTGTGAACGTGGACATTTTCTAGAATAAACCGTATTGTCAATTATTTTTCAAAAGGATGGTGCCAATTGTTAGTGCTTCCATAGTTCATGAGAACATCATTTTCACTATATCATTGCAAACATTCATGACTATCTGGACTACCAGCCATACTTATGTCAAAAAGGGAGGCACTATAAAATTTAAGATAAACATACCAAATTTTGTATATTCAAATCGGTCACCTTTGTGTACTTTATTTTATTGATTCCATTAATCAAAAAATTTTTGGATTTCCTTTTTTGTTACTGCCTTTAGAACAATTTCAAGTAACAAGCATATTATTACAAACAGATTTATTACTATTTCTGAGCATATATACATATACGCATATATGATTTTAGATAGAGCCATATATCTAGATATAGTAAATTTGTGTGTGTATATATGTAAGTGCCTGCTCATTTTAAATAAACTTGTGATAGAGATGTAATTTTGGACCAGTTTTTCATCTACTTAAATAACTCACCAAGTAACTAATTTAGTTTTCTTTACTATTAATGTTAAGTAGTGAGATTCTGTTGAAGGTAATATTAAAAACAATTCTTCATAATTGACATTCATGTTGTTTTTTAAAAGCTTACTCAGAATTAATGTTTAATTTTCATGTTAGTTTTATTTTATGTATGTGATTAAAAACAGGCTTCCCTGGTGGGGATTTGTTAATATATATCTGACTGCCTCATGAGGTGAAAGTCCTTGATCTTCCTACTTGGTATGCATCGACCAGTCCACAGGTTCTGCTTGTTTGCATGTAGTTTCTCTGACATGCTAATGTTGCTTTACCCAGTAGGGCCTGGAATTTTTATCAAGAGGGAAAAGGGTCTTTAAAATGCAATTCTAAATTGATAAGGGGTTACATTTCACTGTGCCCATATTTATATTTATCTATATTCTCTCTTTACTCCAATCTACTTACTTATAGTCTTGAGATTTATCTTCAAAAGGAAAGGCAACAGGTCAAATATGCACATACATACATACATACATACACACACACACACACACACATATACACACGCTAATTATACACAGTAACCAAATGAAAACAGTTATAAATAAAATGACTGCTAGACAGATATAAAATTCAACATTATATGAGATAGAACTCTCAAGACTTAAAGAGTGACAGGCTATGAAAATTTATGTATAGGCATACTTTGTTTTATTGTGTTTTGCTTTATTTCATTTCACATACATTGCATTTTTTAAAAATTGAAGGTTTGTGGCAACTCTGCATTGAACAATCCTGTTGGTGCCATTTTTTTTTCTGACAGCAGTTCTCACTTCTGTCTCTGTGTCACATGTTGGAAATTATGATATGTCAAGCTTTTTCATTATTACATCTGTTATGGTGATTTGTGATCAGTGATCTTTGATATTACTACTGCACTTTAGGTTGCCACAAACCAAGCACATATAAAATGGTGAATTTAATTGATAAATGTTGTGTGTGTTCTGACTGCTACCACCAAACAACCATTCCCCCAACTCTCCGTCTCTTAGGCCTTCCTATTACCAGAGACACAGCAATATTAAAGTTAGGCCAATTCATAACCCTGCAATGACCTCAAAGTGTTCAAGTGAAACAGTCACATATCTCTCACTTTGAATCAAAAGCTAGAAATGATTAAGCTTAGTGAAGAAGGCATATAGAAAGCCAAGAGGCTGGGCGAGGTGGTTCACGCCTGTAATCCCAGCACTTTGGGAGGCCTAGGCAGGTGGATCACCTCATGTCAGGAGTTCAAGACCAGCCTGGCCAACATGGTGAAACCCCATCTCTACTAAAAGATTGAAAAATTACCTGGGTATGATGGCGGGTGCCTGTAATTCCAGCTACTTGGGAGGCAGGGAGAATTGCTTGAACCCAAGAGGTGGAGGTTCCAGTGAGCTGAGATTGTGCCACTGCACTCCAGCCTGGGCGACATAGCAAGACTCCACCTCAAAAAAAAAAAAAAGAGAAAAGCAAAAGAAAGCCAAGATAGGCTGAAAACTAGGCCTTTTTTGTCAAACAGCCAAGTTCTGTATGCAAAGGAAAAGTTCTTAAAGGAAATTAAAAGTGCTACTCTTACGAATCCACAAATGATAAGTAAAACAGACTTATTACTGATACGGAGAAAATTTCAGTGTTTTGTATAGAAGATCAAACCTGGCACAATATTTCCTTAAGCTACAGCCTAATCCAGGGCAAGGCCCAAACTCTTCTCAAGTCTCTGAAGGCTGACAGGTGTGCGGAAGCTGCAGAAGAATAGTTTGAAGCTAGCTGAGGATGGTTCATGAGGTTTAAGGAAAAACGTCTTTATAACATAAATGTGTGAGCTGTGGAAACGAGTTATCCAGAAGGTCTAGCTAAGATAACTGATGAATCACCACACAGTAGATTTTCAATGTAAATGAAACAGCCTTCTATTAAAGAGGATGCCTTGTAGGACTTCCATTGCTAGAGAGGAAAGTGAATGCCAGGCTTCAAAGGATTGGCTAACTCTTGGTAGGGCTAATGCAGCTGGTGACTCTAGGTTGAAGCCAGTGCTTATATAACCTTGTGAAAATCCTAGGGCCTGTAAGAATTATGCTAAATCTGTTTTCCCTGTGTGCTATAAGTGGAACAACAAAACCTGAATGACAGCACATCAGTTTACAGCATGGTTCACTGAATATTTTAAACCCACCCTTGAGACCTACTGTTCAGAAACCAGATTTCTTTTAAAACATTGCTCACTGACAATGTACTTGGTCATCCAAGAGCTCAGGTGATGTACAGGATCACTGTTGTTTTTATGCCTGCTACCCCAACATCTATTCTACAGCTCATGAATCAAGGAGTAATTTTGACTTTCAAATCTTTTTATTTAAGAAGTACATTTTGTGAGGCTGTAGCTGCCCTAGATTGTGATTTCTCTGATAAGTCTAGGCAAAGTCAATTGAAAACCTTCCAGAAAGGGTTCACCATTCTAGATGTTGTTTAAAATATTCATGATTCATGAGAAGAGGTACAAATACCCACATTAATAGGAGTTTGGGAGAGGTTGATTCCAACCCTCATGAATACTTTGAGGGCTTCAACACTTCATTTCAGGAAGTAACTGTAGATATGGTAGAAATAGCAAGAGACCTAGAATTAGAAGTGGAGCCTGAAGATATGACTGAATTACTTCAGTCTTAGGGTAAAACTTGAACAGATGAAGAGTTGCTTCTTATGGACGGGCAAAGAAAGTAGTTTCATGAGATAAAATCTATTCTTGATGAAGATGCTGTAAGCATTGTTGAGATGACAAGGGATTTAGAATATTACATAAACTTAGTTGATTAGACTACTGGCAGGGTTTGAGAAGATTGGCTCCAATTTTGAAAGAAGTCCACTGTGGGTAAAATGATATCATACAACATTGCAGGCTAGAGAGAAATCTTTCATGAAAGGAAAAGTCAGTCAATACAGCAAATTTCATTGTCTTATTTTAAGAAATTGCCTCAGGGAGAGAGATCCAAGATGGCCAATTACCAGCAACTCAGGATTGTAGCTCCCAGTGAAAGCGCAAAGAACAAGTGGACGCCACACTTTCAGAAGAATTTTTGTTGCTCACGGACCAGGAGATTCCCAGCGGAGGAGCCCCACGGGTCGCCAGCACGACTCTTGTTGCCGGCGCGGCAGTTCTCGGTACAGGGTAAACGGGACTGGGTCCCCTTTTGGTCGACGTTTGGAGCTCCAGGAAGGCAGAGTCGCCCATTCAGCTGATTGAAAAAGGCACTGAAGAGGGAAGCCAGACGGGAGATTCCCTGGCAGAAAAGCACCACGAATCTCAACGCCGCTGTTTTAGCTGGTGCAGTGGGTTGCTCAGATTCCGGCACTGGGAATCAAGAAGTTGGACGTCCACTCAGAGACCAAATTTGAAAGTTATTACAAAAACGACAGGTGGATAAATCCACAAAGATGGAAAGAAACCAGCGTAAAAAGGGTGAAAATACCCAAAATTAGAATGCCTCTCCTTCTACAGGGGTTCACACTTCCTCATCAACAAGGGAACAAGGCCTGATGGAGAATGAGTGCATTCCATTAAACAGAACTAGGCTTCAGAAGGTGGATAATAAGAAACTTCTGTGAGCTAAAAGAACACCTTCTAACCCAATGTAAAGAAACTAAGAACCTTGAAAAAAGGTTTGACGAAATGCTAACGAGAATAGACAATTTAGAGAGGAATATAAGTGAATTAATGGAACTGAAGAACACAATATGAGAACTCCGTGAAGTATGCAGAGGTTTTAACAGTCGAATTGATCAAGCAGAAGAAAGGATATCAGAGGTCGAAGAACAACTTAAGGAAATGAAACGAGAAGACAAGATTAGAGAAAAAAAGGTAAAAAGGAATGAGCAAAGTCTCCAAGAAATATGGGACTATGTGAAAAGACCTAATTTACATTTGATAGGTGTACCTGAATGTCATGAAGAGAATGAATCCAAGCTGGAAAATATTCTTCAGGATATTATCCAGGAAAACTTCCCTAACCTAGTAAGGCAGGATAATGCTCAACTCTAGGTAATCCAGAGAACACCACAAAGATATTCCTCAAGTAGAGCAACCCCAAGACACATAATCGTTAGATTCACTCGGGCTGAAATAAAGGAGAAAATTCTAAGGGCAGCCAGAGAGAAAGGTCAGGGTACCCATAAGGGAAAGCCTATCAGACTCACAGCAGATCTCTCAGCAGAAACCCTACAAACTAGAAGAGAGTGGGGGTCAATATTCAATATCCTCAAAGAAAAGAATTTTCAACCCAGAATCTCATATCCAGCCAAACTGAGCTTCATAAGTGAAGGAAAAATAAAATTTTTCACGAACAAACAAGCACTCAGAGATTTCATCACCACCAGGCCTGCTTTACAAGAGCTTCTGAAAGAAGCACTACATACAGAAAGGAACAACCAGTATCAGTCGTCCTAAAAACTTACCAAAAGGTAAAGAGTATCACCATAATGAAGAATCTATATCAACTAATGGGCAAAACAGCCAGCTAGCATTAAGTGACAATATCAAACTCACATATATTAATATTATTCCTAAATTTAAATAGATTAAATGCCTCAATCAAAGACACAGGCAAATTGAATAAAAAATCAAAACCCATCGGTACGCTGTATCCAGATCTATCTCACATGCAAGGACACACAAAGACTCAAAACGGACGGATGGAGGAAGATTCACCAATCAAATGGAGAGCAAAAAAAAAGGAGTTGTAATTTTCATCTTTGGCAAAACAGACTTTAATAGTAATAAAGACTAAAAGAAACAAAGAAGGATACTACATGATGGTAAAAGGATCAATGCAACAAGAAGAGCTAATGATCATAAATATATATGCACCCAACACAGGAGCACCCAGATACATAAGACAAGTTCTTAATGACTTATAAAGAGGCTTAGACTCCTGCACAATAACAGTGGGATACTTTAACACCACATCGTTAATATTAGATCAACGAGATTAAAAATTAACAAGGACATTTATGACTTGAACTCAGACCTGGAACAAGTAAACTCAATGGATATTTATAGAATTCTCCACCCCAAATGCACAGAACATACATTTTTCTCAGCATCATATTACACCTATTCTAAAAGTGACCATATAGTTGGAAGTAAATTGCTCTTCAGCAATTGTATAGCATTTCACAGATTTAAATGAAATATTGGTTGGCTGTTTATTTGTTATTTTCTTCCCTTATTCCTTCCTGTCTCCGTTGTTAAGCACAATTATTGACTTAAAAGAGGTCTTTAATACCTATTTTTAGATTGCATTCCAGCCTGGGCAATAGAGCAACACTCTGTTCTCTCTCCCCCTTTCTCTTCCTCTTTCTTTAAAAAAAAAGAAAGAAAGAAAGAAAGAAATTGCCACGGCCACCTCAGTCTTCAGCAACCACCACCCTGATGAGTTAGCAGCCATCAACATGGAGGCAAGACCATCCACCAGCAAAAAGATCACAACTCACTGAAGGCTTAGATGATTGTTAATATTTTTTAGCAATAAAGTATTTTTAAACTAAGGTATGTACATTTTCTAGACATAATGCTATTGCACACTTAACAGACCACAGTATAGTATAAACATATCTTTTATACACACTATGAAACCAAAAAATTAATGTGGCTGGCTTTATTTTTATATTCACATTATTGTGGTTATTTTGATGCAAACTTGCAGTATCTTCATGCTATACCTGTATATTTTCCCTTAAATTTTAAATACAAAAACAAAGCCTTCAGAATAGAACAAAGCCTTCAAAATAGGTCAGTGATTCTAGTTGTGCCTTAATTTGGAACTTTGGAGCAGTAATTTAAAAAATTTAAAAGGGCTCTGAGACTAAAAAGCTTAAGAATTACTGTTCAAAAGTTAAGTTGATGAGCTTATAGTTCATAGATGTCTTTTTCAGGTATTTACAGGACAAAGGGCAAGTAAAGGTCCCTTTTTTAAGTAGCTGCCAAGGCTGCTTTAGGAGTGTTACAGTAGCAACTCAACATTTTGAAGGGCATGTTTAGTTTTGCATTTTCTTGCTAAATAGCCTAGATGAAAGCTTTATGCAGGTGTGTGGAAGAATTTGAAGAAATGCAGTGCTCCTGACTCTTTAATTGACATGAACTCACAGCTTTATTATCATAAAAGTGTTGTTTGCTTTAATCCAATCTAATCTTTTCTCACTACAGGGCTACAACACACAGCGATCTTGTTCTAAGAGCAACAAAGCTGGGAATTCCTTATAGAGTTATTCACAATGCCTCCATAATGAATGCTGTAGGCTGCTGTGGTTTACAGGTAATGCTGCAAAGGAGGTTTCTCAGTGGAATTAAGCAAAAATGTTTTATTTTTCCACAAATCAAAAAGGCATTTAATTGTATTTCATGAATCATAAAACATACTATTATTTGATACTAGACAGATATACTAAGTTTTTTAACACTAATTTTTTTTATGCTAGATTTTACCCCTTATTGGGATACAGCATTTAGATTTAGCTAGAACATGATTTTAACCTTATATCCAACTTGTACTTACATAAAAAGGAAAATATAAACTAATCTAAATGACTTAGTATTGTCAAGGCCCATGATTTTCCATACAGTATTGTTTTGTATGCTGTTAAGAGCATTATGATGCTGCATTTCTTAAGAGAATCAATATAAAAGCTGAAAGCCAGTGATACAGGCTTTTAAACTAGGTTTGCAGTTATTGATGTATAAAGTTAGTTATTTTTGTGTCCGACAGCCTTGGTTCTGAGGGGTTAAAAGAGTGCCCCACAATTGTTTCCAATATTTACTTCTTAGCTACTGACATTCATTTTCCAAGCTTGGTGTTTGTGTTCTGATGTTCACACATGCATAATCCATGACAACTATGACTGCTGCTTGGCTAATGGTGGTTTTAAGACTTCGTCAATTGTTAAGACACATTCCTATTTTCAGATATATCATAATAAGAAAACAACATGCGTCTTAGAAGCTATGAAATTAAGTATTCCAAGTACGTCTTCCTGACATGCGTAATTTAAAAGTACATATTTTTAAGAAGGTATGTTAGCACCGTGATGTATGAAGATGCTTTAGGGATTCTGCAGACAAAGAAGTAATGACGTAACACCAAATAACAAAGATATAGATCCTCAAGGAGCCCAGTCATTATCTTTAACTCTATTGATTTTTTTTTTCTTTGAGACAGAGTCTCGCTTTGTCACCCAGGCTGGAGTGCAGTGGCTTGATCTCAGCTCACTGCAACTTCCACCTCCCTAGTTCAAGCAATTCCCCTGCCTCAGCCTCCTAAGTAGCTGGGATTATAGGCGTGTGCCACCACACCTGGCTAATTATTTTGCATTTTTAGTAGAGATGGGGTTTCACCATGTTGGTCAGGCCGGTCTTGAACTCCTGACCTCATGATCCACCCGGTTTAGCCTCCCAAAGTGCTGGGATTACAGGCATGAGCCACTGTGCCTGGCCTCTATTAATGTTTTACTGAAGAGTAGTTCATTTAGAAAAAAAGAACTAAATGAGCACTAAGTGCCAGTAAAATGTATGACGAGTATTAAATTAGATAAGCTGTAATATCTTATAGATTTGGAAGTCAAAAAGCTGGCATGTTTTTAAACATTTGGCGAAGATTATTTGAGCAAGATACATTAGGTACTCAAATTTTCATTCATTAAATTTTAGGATTTTTTACATTAAAATAATAAACATGTGTAGTTTAAAATCATGCTTTTAAATTCCTAACAGATATTTCTAGCACTTGTATTGTTTAACGTTTTGCAGATTTTTCTAATGAATGAAAAGCCTATTTATATGTCTAAAGTCAGGCATGTTGGTTGTGTTTAGATGTCCTGGTAATGAAAATTTGCTTAATAAATTGAGGATCAATCTTAATAAATCAGGGATTTTTCTCACTACACAGAAGAAAGGAGAATATAGTCCTTTTTTGAATTCTTGAGTTTAACATTTCTGCAGAAGCAGTTAGCAGCATAGTCATACAGAATCAGAATTCTTTCTATTTAGCATTGTTCCTACTTTAGAAGAACCATTTTCCTTGATAATAAATGATTTCTACACTCACAGGAAATTAGCAAGATAATATTGAGTATAAAAAGAAAATTAAAAAGCAACCATAGTCCCACCACCTAGAGGTAACAACAGTTACCAATTTTGGCATATTTTCTTTCAGTCTTTTTATTCAACACTTACTGTGTATATTTACTTAATCTCATAGGCCAAACAAAAATGAGAAGAAATTGCAAATTCTGAAATACTTCTTTGTATAGAATTTTATTATCTTTCTCAGTCATTTGTGTGATAGACTATATTAGTTCTCTTGTAGAAATTTGGTGACTGAAATGGTTTTAAAACATTTTAAAAGACAGGTAAATGAGACAATTCCATGAAACGAGTTAGCAGTAGATTTCTGGATAAAAACTGCATTATCAGTTGTGGCTGACTTCAGAGAAAAAGTTGTATAATTTTCTTATCATTGTGAAATGTTTCCTCTTTCTCTTGCTATTGCATGAGTGACTTCGAGTATTGCCATATGTTCGTCTGTTTATATAATGCATTTCTAATTTGGAAAAGTGTATATTACTTTCAGAAAGTAAAAACTCATTTCCTTCCTTTTTTAAATACCACAACATTCATTGTGATAACATTGTCAACCTTATAGTGATTCTTATTGTTAGTTTTCAGAAGCGTTAATTGATTTCATTGTTGTCCCAGGACTAATGTAGAAATGAAAATCCCTAGCTTATGCAAAGAACACCTAGTTTTAGTGTTCTTTGTATTAAGCAAGGTTTTATCATCTAAAGTTCTACATCCTTCTATGGTCTTAGAAGAAACTAATCTAAGCTCTTTCTATTCTTTTAGTCACTTAGGAACAGTTTTTGACTACCTGCTAAATCATAGGCATATTTAATTTTTTTTCTTCCTTTCTGTTTCCACTTATTACTATTTCTAATCATTATTTTAATAGCCGCCTTACCGTCATTTTTTCCTACTTCATAGTTTTCTTTTTAAATTGTAAATCTAATTGTGCAATTCTTCTATTAAAACAATTTTGGTTAATTAATCCCCATCCTATATAGAATGTTCAGTTACTTGTATGTTGTATTAATCCATTCTCATGCTTCTAATAAAGACATACCCAAGACTGGGAAATGTATAAAGGAAAGAGGTTTAATTGACTCACAGTTCAGCTTGGCTGGGGATGCCTCAGAAAACCTATAGTTATGACAGAAGCAAACACATCCTTCTTCCCATGACAGCAGCAAGGAGACACACAGAATAAAGAGCAGGAAGCCCCATCAGATCTCATGGTAACTCACTTACTATCATGAGAACAGCATGGAGGTAATTGCCCCACCCCCCACCACTGGATCCCTCCCACAACATGTACAGAATTTGGGAACTACAAGATGAAATTTGAGTGGGGACGCAACCAAGCAATGTTATATATGTTTATGATTTTATCATAGTATAAACTCTTTGATTTACTCGTTTTCATATCTTCCATTGTATTCCATTACAGTGCCATGCATATAATCAATATGTAACACATACTTGCTAAGTTGGATTTCTTATTTATTTATTTTCTTCCCCAACCCCCTGCCTTCCACCCTGGAGTTGGAGCTTATCTTTGAAATTATATGCTCTGAATTGTCATTTTAAAATTTAATTTATAAGTGGCTCCAATTTATGTATGAGAATAAATCCTGTAGTTCTTCTGTCTACATAGTCATTCAACTTTATGTACCTAGTGTGTGGCCATGTGCATACTCTCTGTTAGTGTCATCAAAAATCAATGTTAAGCAAATCGTATGTGGGGATAAAAACAACAACAAACAAAACCCAACCCAAGACCAGTATTGTGTATAGAAGAGAAAACTAGTCATTCTTGATTATGTGGTTTTGTGGTGCATTTTTTGACAGTTTTGCTGGCTTGGCTTTTATCACCTCACGGACTTAGCTGATTTAATTTAGTATATAAATATATGATACTTGCAGGGCTTAATAGAGTTCCTAGTAAGTTTAATTTTTCTTGATTTAACATATTTTTAACTTAAATACCACAGAAAATATTTTTGTTTGTTATACAAAATAACAAAAGCATTAAAGTCTAAAATGGAGTTTTACAAAGCATCTGTGCTTCTAAAAGGAAAGAAATATCAATGGCTATGAGATAAGTTAGGAGACCATTAAGGTTATTCAAGCAAGTGGTATTGAGGGCTCAAACCATGGTTGTAGGGAAAGAAATGAGTAGTCAGCTACATAAATTACACAGCACAATTTACAGGAATTGGCACTAGATAAGATGTCAGGAATTAGATGTATGTTTAGAGGGAAGTCAAGTACAATTAGATATTTCTATGTAATTGCTTAATGCCAGTCTAAATATTGCCCAAGACTTCCCGCCTCTGTTACTTTGTTCATAGTATCTCTTTATTTCCCCATGTTCAACTTCTCTAACCTTAAATCTTATCTGTCTTTCAAGGTATAGCTTACACCCTATATTTTCAGAAGATGCCTTCAGATGCTCTCTGAGTGGGAGAAATGCTGAATTCTTATAATGCTTAGAGTCTATAGCATATTTAATAATTATTATTATTACCTAATGTCTTTCTTATGTATCTTCTAACTAGATTGTGCCTTACGCCTTATGAATGGATGGTTTTGAGATGAGTTTTTTGTTATTTGTTTTAGATAAAACATAATCCAATATCAAGTTAGGTAAACTGCTTTCTCTATAGTTACTCCAGGTTAAAATTTAAAAAGGTCTGTGTTTACCTACTGTTTCTTAGAAAACAGCTGTTTTTGTAGTCTTTAAATCTAGATTTGCCGCAGTAATGTTTTGGAGGAAAAATGATCACAGCACAAAGGTTTATATTAATATTATAGGATGGTTCAATACTTAGGTTTCTGCCATCTCCGTTCTCATCACTGTATGATTTTGCTCTAGTTTCTTTTTATAGTTCACTAGTAAGCCCTTGGATTGTGAAACACAAAAAACTGATTCTTCTGTTCTTTGAGGTCTTGACATCGAAATGGTGAAACTGTTTGCATAACGTTCCAGGATTCACGGAGAAGTTTCTATCACAGCTACAGGAGTGGTTACAGTTCATAAATCAGAGTTCTGGAGAGCAGTGCTTGTGTGAGGTTTTCTTTAATCTCTCAAATTAGACAGTTCAAAGACACTGCTACACAGAATGCTTTAGCTAGTGTTTATATGTGACTTGCATCTCAACTCTTTCTTAAATGGTCTATCACTTTCTTTTTGAATGAAGAACTTATTTCCTTCCATGACTATATTTCCATGACTCTTAAAATATTTAAGACCCATTTAAAGTATATATTATTGCATATATAATTTAACAGTTTTACCTTGAAGTTTTTTTATGGAATAATAACTAATATTTCATAATTTGATCAGAGATGTGAAAAATCCTTTTTAGGATGTAAACAGTTGAACTTGTCAGAATGAAATCATAAATATAGTTTCAAATATTTAGTAATATTTTTGAGCTTACTCCAATAAGGAAAGCAGTTGGGTTATAGCAGAACACAACATTTTAGGACATCGCCATTATTAACACATTATCATTATTATATTATCAAATTCCTAACACTTACTGAGACTTTAGTATGGACAAGGCACTACTTAGGCACTTTGCATACTTTGTGTCATTTAACCCTTAAAAAAATCACATTTTTATGTTTATAGTTATTAAACCCATTTTGTGGAAAGGTTTTTCCCAAGGGTTGGGAACATTGCTTGATTTGTCCGTGATTATTCATAGTAAGAACCAGTGCCATGACTGCAGAGCCTTTGCCTGCTGTATGAGACATGAGTAAGACTGCACAATCTGTGAGAGCCAGAGCTGTGTTTTGCCTGTCATTTTAAACCTGTGACTAATACCTGGTACATAGGTGATCTATAATAATGTTGGTTAAGTTTGCCTCTTGTCATCCAGTAATGACAAAACCCCTGAGCAGGGCCAGAACTATTTCTGGTAGCTTGGCACAGAGTGAATGTATTCATGGCATTCCACGTTGGAACTAGAAATACGTTTTTCACAGAGAAACCTTGTCACATGTGGCAGGAAGTTTCATGATTGAATACTTGGAGTTACATGGGTCTTTGTACACGGACCTGTAAATTTGATTGCTACTGAATAGCATAACTTCTATGAGAGAATGTGTTTTTAGGTAGCTTTCAAATGGACTTTGGGAGTAAAGCTTATTGTAGGTAAGATGTAGGCTATGGCCTATGAGTGACATGATGAGCCTTCCCTTTAGAACTCAAAGTCACTGTTATGAGTATTGATTATAGTTTATAGGACCTCAATATGTAAACACTGAGAAATGTTGAGCTGCTCTAAGGAATTAGGGATGAAGCACCTGAATGCCCCACCTTCTCTGTTTCCTTCTTGCCTGTCTTCCCCTCATCTCTTGCTGCAGCGTCTGAAATTGATTTGACAAGCCTTAGGCTACTGGAAGCAGAGGATGACTAATCCTTGCTCCAGACCAGTTTCTGCATTTTTAAATGAAGAACCCAAGGCTTGGAAAAGTTAAGTGACTTCTGAAGTTACACAGCTATTTCAGGCACACAGTTAATTTGTGGCAGAGGGCTAGATGTAATTTTGAGAGTCTAGTGCTTTCTAGTTCTATTAGATTTATTACAAGTACTATTTAAATAGAATAAATCTTTATACAAGTTTAATACTGTTTTACATTAAGTCTTTGAAAATAAATGTCCTTTGCTCAGTGCCTAATTAAGAACTAATATTAACCTATTATTTCACACTGTAAATAACTTATTACATGTAATATGATCCTCACAACCCTAGGAGTAGGAAGAACAGAATTTTACCACTATTCCTTTTTTAAAGTGTTAGAGTAATATCACACAGCCAACAAGTTGCAGAGCCAGAATTCAAAAGTAGATTTTCTCAGCATAAGATTTGAAACTGGACTCACTTAAGTGAACTGGTTCAGCCAGTCTGGATTAGAGAAGCAAGCCTTTTGACTGTAGTGATGGTGAAGTGGGGTGGGCCACTTGCGGGTTAAAGAGGAGGTTTGGAAAAAGGCCCTCATCCGTGAATGCTATAGTGAGGGAACAAATAGAATCTTGCTAAATTAAGGGATTGCAGATTTGGAACAACGGCTGGAGTGAGTATATACTTTGTTTTATTGAGATAGTATGATGAAAAGGAGCATTTTCTCAGACTAGATTTAAGTATTTTAAAAAAATTAATTAGCTATATGACTAGCTAAGTCAGTTGTTCTTTCTAAGCCTTGATGGTCTCATCTGTAAAATGAGAACAGTATTAACCTGTGAACCCTGCTCTGATTGCTCAAAACTCTTTTTTTTTTTTAAAATCTGAGTTCTTCGAATTTCAGTATTTTCAGCAACTATATTGCTAAATTATGAAATTGTTATATATGTTCCTATATAGAATGTAGAAAAACTAGAAACTTATTACTGAAACTTACTACTGGCATCAAAAAGACACCAGCTATTGTGAACCAAACAAGTTGTGTTACCTCTTTCGGTGACAGATTTGATGCCCCACCCATTTCAAGTCTGATTTTCACTTTTTATTTTGGTTGTAAAATGATTAAATTTTCTCCTTATCTATGAAATAGTATTTAGTGAATTGTTCCATCATTAACTAATGCTTTTTTTTTCTAGTTATATAAGTTTGGAGAGACAGTTTCTATTGTTTTTTGGACAGACACTTGGAGACCAGAAAGCTTCTTTGACAAAGTGAAGAAGAACAGACAAAATGGCATGCACACATTATGTTTACTAGGTAAGGGTTTTGGAATTTCCTTGAAGTCACAATATGGAACTATCATATTGTTCTCATATTGATTTTGTGTTAAGGTTCTATGGATAATTAGCCATAGGTAAGAAAAGACACAGTCTAGCCATTTTTTGCAGACCGCACTCTTCCCATATTCTTAGAGAGACATGTATCTTCTGCTTCAAATACTACATGGCTATTTCTGCATGCACACTATAGTTACGCTGCTCTCTCTTATGCCCTAGTAGATCCTCTCCAGTATTCCATATCTTACCCATTTGTCCATCAAGGATTTACTGCAATTTAATAGACTTGTATTGAGCAAGTCTTACCAAGGACCATCCTGCATCTTCCTAGGGAGGTTCTTTGAGTACTGCAGTATTGATGCTATCAGATTCACAGTGATAGATCTAAAAGAGACTCTGGAGATCATCTTATTGAAGCTTGTTTTACAGATGAAGTTGAGGCCCAGAAAATTATTTCCCCGGTGTCACCTAGTCAGTTGGTGGCAGAACTGGTAAAATCAGATAGCCTTTTGGTAATAGGTCATTTCACTGTACCACCTTAGCCAAATCTTATTTTCTGTTTAGTGTGGAAAGAGCTGGGATCACTGCCTTTGTCTATCAAGATAATAGTACTGAGCTTCAGAAAGGCATGGTATTTTCTTTCTAGCAGAGGCACTGACATTTTACTGATTCAATTTTGCTAATCAGCCTCTATTCTAGTAGCATATGTTGTAGAAAGAAATACTTGTATCAAAGCCTTAGTCTGTGACTGAAAGAAACACAGCTAACATTTTTGATAACTTTGAAATGATACTTCTACTTGGAATCAGAAGACAAAAATCCCAGTGCTACTACTTACTAGCTACAGAATACTGTAAACATTCCTTAGCCTTTATATTTCTCAAATAGGAGTAATTCTTCCTACCTCATGGAGTTGTGTAAAGCAGTACTTCTCAAACTATTTGTGGTAAAGAACCATGTTTGGGTTTTTTAAAAAATATATTTGATTTTAAAATTTTCAATTCTGTATGTCAGTATCAAGTTACTATAAATGTTTGTACATATTCTTACTCTTGTAGTTACTTCATCATTTACTGGTAACACAAAGCTCACATACTGGCGTTAGTCCTGAGATCATACTTTGAATTGTACTGTCTTAGTGAAACTGTGCATGAAGTTACTTACCAAAATGTCTATCACATGGCACAAGATCAGGGAAGGGATTACAGACGTGTACCACCATGCTTGGTTAGTTTTTGTGTTTTTAGTAGAGACAGGTTTTGCCGTGTTAGCCAGACTGGTCTTGAACCCCTGGCCTCAAGTGATCTGCCCACCTCAACCTCCCAAAGTGCTGGAATGACAGGCATGAGCCACCGTGCCTGGCCCCCTCTTTATTCTTGACACCTTAGCTCTAGATTAGGCCATAAACGCTTCTCTAATACATTTTATTTTGTCTTATGCCAATATTTACAATCAGCTAGTATGATGTTTTCTTATTTTAGTTTATTGCCAGTGTGATTTAGTGCTTCATTCATCATTAATTAGCTTTATAATTTCGTCCATGGACTTTCCACGTGAAAAGAGACTGGTCTTACTTTTTTATAGTCCTTACTAACAAGGACACTATAAGACTTGTGAGTTGGTGTGGACTATGCCATCAGATATATCTATCTTGTTATCCCAAAGTTAGATCCAGTTAAGGTCAGCTGTGGGTAGAAGGTCAAAGCAGAATGATGGGAGAAGGATAACTTTTAAAAGGACTTTTGCTGAAGAAGTAGATGTATCTGAGGGATGAAAAATGGTGATTCGTTGGAGCTCAGATACTGGAATGTGTGTTTTACAACAGTACCGAAAGGTTCTCAAATAGAACAGGGAAGGAAGAATCTGAGAGGCAGGCTACCTGATAACATCCCCATATATCCTTTACAAATGACAGGAAGGGGAGCAAGCAGCACTTATCTTTCCAGAAGCTTTGGAAAGGCAGATAGAAGTTCAGTGTACCGGTATTTATTGAGTGCTTACTCGATGCCCCATGTAGAGTTAGGTTCTTTTGGAACATGGGTCCTGCTCTCAGAGCTTTGAAATCTAGTTTGGAACTAATGTGTCATGCACGTAAAAGTTTAAAGAACAATTAAGTTCTATTGTATGGAGAGGCAGGAAAGACAAACCAAAATTTTGGCTCTTGAGTTCTCTTTCTAAGAGCTGCCCCTTTTCTTAGCTTTCAGGGGAAAAGACAAACAAGGTTAAACAATATATCTTCCTTGCTCCATTAACAAAAGCAGGAACAGGGTGTGAAGTATAGGATGTCATGATTTCAAATCCTCAAACCATAGTTCTCATCATTTTATCATCTGGCATTCTCATTATTTAAATTAGTATGTATTTATTGAATGCTTGCTGTGGGTTAAGTTCTGTAGGGATTAGTGAGGATAAACCATGGCAGGAAAACACAGAGAATTTAAAATTTACTTAGAAAGACAAGGCCAATATATATGATATAATTAGAGGTTAATAAAAGATAGCATTAATTGTATAGATCTTTCCAAGAACAAAAAGCATTTGAGGGAAGTCAACAAAGACTTTATGAAGGAATTAGAACTTGTGTTGCCCAGAGGGTGGATAGTTTAAGATGGGCTGGTGACCGAGTGGTAGGAGAGCCACATGAGTAAATTTATTCAGTAGACGTTTATGGAGTGTCTTCTGGGTACTTCATATTATGCTAGGTCCTGGTAGTAAGAAGAATTAGAAAACCTTACATACTAGCAAGTAGAAATTAAGAGGAAAAATTCGGGACTATGTGAAGACAAGGGACAAGTAACACGGGGTCTGGATTGAGACTAAGTCATGAATGCAGTCCTTGATTAAAAAGGATTTGCCTGTAAAAATTCTCCTCAACCCTCTTTATTTTAAAAATCAGATTCTATAGAGCATGTTTGAAAAGTAAAGAAAACTGAAAATGTGAAAACTCTCCCTATTCACAAACTACATTTCAGAAGCTCAGAGCAAATGAATTAATAAATGATTAAATTTGTACAAAATCTTGCAAACATCAGTTAAAAGAAATCTAAAAGTTGACTTACACCATTGATTATATTGGAGGCCATATTGTTAATAACAGACATTTTTTCTCCATAATGTGCCACACAAGTAGAAATATTAAATAAATAATTTAAGATTAACCTCTGCTATAATTTCCAAGCAAACTCTTTGATATCTTTTATAAGAAAAACTTCCATAATCACTTAGGAAATCTGCAGAAGTCTATTAAAGACTCCTCAGTTGTACTATGTTTGTTTTTGCAAAAACAAACTTTGGCTGAACCATTTGTTTTCAGCATGTAATGCAGGAAGCAGCTGTTGCTGTTGTATACTGAGTTCCTTTGAGGATGTAGAGTGATTCTGCTTTTTTTACCTTTTACCAAATAGTTCACTTGAGCATTAGTCATTAAAAAGTATACCAAATCAAGTATTTGTGATGCTCGACTGTTAAGCTTCTTGAGAACAGAGGTTATATCTGGTCATGTCCCTGCAGTATCCCAGTCTCTGGCACAGTGTCTGACACACAGTTGGTGCCCAAAGCCCTGTTAAAAGCATGAATATTTGGAATTATTTATTCATAACTATGGCATGTGTTAACATTCATAAGAAAGCAAAAAGACTTTTTAAAATGTGGTAAAGATTTTTTTTCGACTTAGGTTACATCTATTGAAGGCCTTTCAGTTGAGTCTGTGCAGTTTCTAGCTGGTAGAAATGAAAACAAAGATTTTGATGCTGTTAGTAGTGTATATGCCAATGTTTATCTAATTATTTCCTTTGTCTTCTTTTCCAAAAGGAAATTAGATCTTAGCAGGATGGTCTCAGGGCCAAGCTCATGTTTTCTAACTAGTGGCACAACCACAAGCTTCCGTTCTTCTCTATGTTACTGTAAGAAAGTGGCTAATTAAAGTGCAAGGGAGGAATGTTTCCCCAAAGTTTAGGTGACTCTTAACTGAAGTTTACACATAGGGTTTGGGATAAAGTTTTTAATTAAATTAAAAGAACTATTTTTACTTCCTACAGACATCAAAGTAAAGGAGCAGTCTTTGGAAAATCTAATGAAGTAAGTTGTTATTCTGAGAATGCATTTATTTGTTTTATTTCCTTGAACAATTCAATAAATTCTACTTAAATGATCTGAGGTCTAAAGATGGTTGAAAATGAGCTTTCATTAACAGTGTGAATGTTAAACATTTTTATTTTTCTGAAATCATAAGCAGTATAATAGAGTAGAAATAGCAATACATTTTGTAGATTCAACACTGAGAACAGTGGTTGGCATCTAACAAACAGTATTTGTGGAATGAATTAACGCATTGGGATTCTGAAAACATGGGTTTGAGGCTGGGCGTTGTAGTGCACGCCTATAGTCCCACACTTTGGGAGGCCGAGGCAGGTGGCTTGCTTGAGGCCAGGAGTTTCAGACCAGCCTGGCCAACGTGGCAAAACCCCATCTCTACTAAAAATGCAAAAATTAGCTGGGCATGTTGGCACTTGCCTGCAGTCTCAGCTACTTGGGAGGTTGAGGCACGAGAAGTGTTTCAATCTGAGAGGCAGAGATCACACCACTGCACTCCATCCTGGGTGACAGAGTGAAACCCTGTCTCAAAAAAAAAAAAAAAAAAAAAGACATGGATTCGAGTCCTGAGTTTGCCTCTAGTTGGGTGCCCTTGGGAAAGTTACTGCCATCTCTGAGCCTTATTTTCTTCATATGTATAATGATAGTACTAACTCTTTTTTACTTAGAGAGGCAGAGTGTCTAATACAGTACCCACTACCCACATGTGACTAATGACATTTTGAAATGTGGCTAATGTGACTGAGGAGCTGAATTTTTATTTAATTTTAATTAATTAAAAACATACTCAATTTTGTTATTAGAAAACTTTTAAATACGTTTGGAACAAATTTAGCATATAAATCTACTTTTATAATCATAAATTTTATGAACTTTAAATACAGATCGGCTATTTCTAATGAAAATGTAACATTGAAATTCAGATGTGCTGTAAGTACATACCAGATTTCAGAAAGACTTAATATAAAACAATCTCTTTAATAATTTTTATATGAGTAGGTGTTAAATTACAACATTTTGGATTAAATTTAAAAAATTATTAAAATTTTTGCCTTTTTAAAAACTTTTTTGTTAATATGGCTACTGGAAAACTTGATTATATATGTGGATTCATTTATATTTCTGTTGGATAGCATTGACAGAGAAGTTTTGAGAGTCAAGAAAATAATCTGTATGAACTGCATTGTAAGCTACAGTAGCTATATTTTTATTAATATGGAAGTTTGGCAAGCCTGTAGGCTTTTAAGACATACAGGAGTAAACATATGTCATCACTTGAGGTTTTTAAGCATCCAAGGTGCTTTAGTTTACTTCTTTTAGAGGAAAAAAGTGAACAGAAGAATATGTGGTTTAAAAATGGTCATAAAAAGAACACTAAATAACCTGATTAAGCTGGGGTATAGACCAAGTTGCCACTTATTTGAATTGTTTTTTCCTGAGGGTATCACTTTGAATAAAAATAACTTTCATTTAGACGTCTATCTTTATGTGTTCCTACCATCATTTCAGTGAGATCAGAGGAAAGTTGAAGTAGAACAATGAAACAGCTTAAGAAATGAACAATCATCATGCTTTTGTGTATGCTTAAAGTGAGTACATGTAAAAAACATCAAACAGAATGTAGATTGTGGTACTTGAGTATACCTGGGAGAGTAATTGCATTAATAACGTATTATGTAGTTTTATAGCTAAGAACAGTGGCATCTACTTTTCTACCTATAGGGGAAGGAAAATCTATGAACCTCCGCGGTATATGAGCGTAAACCAAGCAGCCCAGCAGCTTATGGAGATTGTTCAAAATCAGAGAATACAAGGAGAAGAACCAGGTACCCAAGACCCTAGAAGGGGTCTCATGTTTCTGCATTTAGATGTGTATATGGCTTAATACCTCACACCACTATGGAAGCAAGAGTCAGTGTTTTCGCATTGTGCTATTTCTTGTCATTTTTGTCCAACTTTAACTTAAATCTCATAGACTTCAAGTTGTAGTGAAAGAAAACAAATGGCATTCTTTTATAGTAAAATTAACACCATTTCAGAAAGTGAGAATTTTTCACAAATTGAACATAAGACAGAGTTGATATAAATATGTTAGTGTATAAATATTTTTGTAAAATATATCTTTCATGTTACCCCTAATCAATGGTGAGATCTATTTTGCAAAAATATACTTATTCTACTTGTATTTTCCCTTTTTTCATTCTTAACACTGAGACTAGGAATAGTTTTCTTCAGGGTAAATATAAGAGAAAATTTGTTCTTACATTCCTAATATGTAAACACAGTATGTATTATATAATAAAAATGTTTATTGTCAGTAAATCTTTACGGGAGGTTTTTTTTTTTTGAAACAGGGTCTCACTTTGTTGCCCAGGCTGGAGTACAGAGGTGCAATCTTAGCTCACTGCAGCCTCCACCTCCTGGGCTCAAGTGATCCTCCCACCTTAGCTGGACTACAGGTGCATTCCACCATGTCTGGCTAATTCCTTTGTGTGTTTTGGCAGAGACAGGGTTTTACCATGTTGCCCAGGCTGGTCTTGAACTCCTCAGCTCTAGCAATCCTCCCACCTTGGCCTCCCCAAATGCCGAGATTACAGGTGTGAACCACTGTGCTATAGCTGGCCTAAAGTTAGAGCCTGAACAACACTATTTTATAAAAGACAAAGTTGTGTTTTAAAATGAGTTGTAACGGCTGCCCCATTCTCCTCACAATAACTGCTGGCCTTGGCTTCTGTAAATAAAACTTCTGGCCTTGCTTTGCAAACTAGGTAAGGCTGCATACCTTCCTTATCAGTAACTGCCAAAATTACTAGCCTTTGCTTACCGATAGTGACTAGAATAAACAGCCCAAGCTAATTCCATCATGGCCCCTGTGCCCTGTAATAAAGAACTAAGATCTGTTATTTCCACTACAACCCAGATGATGTGCAAACTAAGGCTTATCTTGACTTCTGTAAGCCACTTAGGTAACAATCAAAGTGACAATATATCCACAATGTGTCCTCTAGCCCTTGGAATGTCTGGAGACCCGCACCCTCCTCTCTGCCCGGGAGATGATTTACGGAATCCCCTAAATGTCTGAATCCCTTCACCCCCACCCCCGCCACAAACCTTTACCCGGGAGGAAGGTATAGAAAGGTATTGACACCCTCCCTCCGGGGCCACAGGTTGGAGAGACATGAGTCCTTCGTGGTCGCCGGCAATAAAGACCCTGCAATTTGGCCTACTTTTGTCTTGGTGTTAACTTTCTGTGCTTGGTTCAGTACAACATTTTGGAGGTTCCACCGAGATCTTCTCTTTTTGTTTATCACCAGACAAAAGCCATCTCAGAGTCTTGCCCGGGTGGCCGCTCTCACCTCAGCGGCCTCTAGGGGAGGCGACCCTTTTCTTCCCAGGGCCCCAGAGCGCCACTGTGGAGGAAAAGCGACCACCCGGCCGACATTCACCCGAAATTCCTCAGGGTCCTAAAAACCTCTGGAGGTGAGTTTGGTTTGGAATGGAATCTGGGAACTAGTTCAGAAGGGGGCCTGAGTCGGGGGACTGACGAGTCATTGCAACTCTGACCTGGCAGGCCTCACTGAGACGTCACTTGAGGCTTCTGGTGGCTGGCACAGTGGCTGTCAGCCTTCTGGTAGCTGGCATACTTTTGTCTTGGTGTTAACTTTCTATGCTCGGTTGTGTACAACACCACCATGCCCAGCCCACTGAGATTTTTTTTTTTTTTTAGAGATGGGGTCTTGCTTTGTTGCCTAGGTTAGAGTGCAGTGATGTAATCATGGCCCACTGCAGTGTCTGCCTCCCAGGCTCAAGCGATCCTTCCACCTCAGCCACCTGAGTGGCTGGGACAACAGCTGCATGCCATCATATTTAGCTAATTTTTTTGCATTTTTGGTGGAGATAGGGTTTCACCATGTTGCCTAGCTGGTCTCGAACTCCTGAGCTCAAGTGATCCGCCCACCTTAGCCTCCCAAAATGCTGGGATTACAGATGTGAGTCAGTGCGCCCAGCTAAGAGATTCCTGAGTGATTGTTGGTATTTTATTCTCATTAGTAGGCCATGTTACAGTCGTGAAATAGTCTGCAAGGAGGTTCTATATCCATAACTTTGTACAGAGGTTGCTTGCATTCCTGTTTGTCCTTGGATAAATCATTGGCCCCCTTTTGATCATTGTTCAATCAAGATCCCTTTCCCAACTAAATAATACAATCATTAAAGGGTAAGCTCTTTAGCTGTAGCACCAGAGTGAATAATAGTAAACTTCATTAAGGCTGGCTGTTTTGAACTTAAAAATGTAAATAATGCCAAATGTTCATTATTTTTTAAGGAATCTGTAGTCTACTAGTATCATATCTACTATCTTAGCCCTTTTTTACCATGATTTAAATGAGAGAGTATTACATTTTAAACAATGAGAAAACTGAAGCTTGTCACATAGCCAATTGGATGGCCAGGCAGAAACTCAAATCTGTGCATTTATTTCATAATCTCAGTTTTTCCAGTAGATCTAGGTCAATATGAACATATCTCAAACAAGTTATTAAAAACATTGTTTACTCAGAACCTACCTAAAGACAAATTCTGTACAAACATAGAGTATAAGTTCTGAAAACTCAATTTAAGTCTCTGGAATTCTGAAAGGGTAAAGTTTGGAAGTACTGTTTTATATATTAGGTAATACAAATGATTTAGAAAAGCCTTGGATAAATTAATGGATAAGTCATTAATTATCTTGAGTGGCTAAAGAGATTTAAGATATTTGGGGCTTCTTGAAATGTACTTGTAGTACTAATGTTAGTTTGACTGTTGGACAGGATGATGCATTTGCTGAATTGAATGGCAGTATCTTTTTTTTTTTTTAATAGCAATTACCGAGGAAACACTTTGTGTTGGCTTAGCCAGGGTTGGAGCTGAAGACCAGAAAATTGCAGCAGGCACTTTACAGCAAATGTGTACTGTGGACTTGGGAGAACCACTGCATTCCTTGATTATCACAGGAGACAGCATACATCCACTGGAGATGGAGATGTTAAATCTGTTTTTCATACCAAAAAATAGCTTAGAATCTCAAAGCATTGATGGACTCGGAACATAGACATTTTCTATTGTCTGATGTAAATTTCAGCCATATATGGATTGATATGGTTTAAATTTTAATCCCCATAATCTCCAGGTGTTGTGGGAGGTAACTGAATCATGTGGGCAGTTTCCCCCATGCTGTTCTCATTATAGTGAGTTCTCATGAGATCTCATGGTTTTATAAGCATCTGGCATTTCCCTTACTGACTCTCATTCTCACTCTTGCTGCCCTGTGAAGAGGTGCCTGCTGCTGCCATAATTGTAAGTTTCCTGAGGCCTTCCCAGCCATGTGGAACTGTGAGTCAATTAAACCTCTTTTATAATTACCCAGTCTTAGGTGTTTCTTCTTAGCAGCATGAGAATGGACTGATACATGATGCATGCATGCTTGTGTAACAGACAGATCTTTGGCTTATCTAATAAGTATAAAACAAGTGACCAAAAAGAAGCTGACTCAACAATGCTTGGTTTCCCGTGGCAGTGAGTTTTTTCCCTATGATATCATCAGTTGTTGCTGTTATTTTGGCAACTTTTCAGGATGTACACACATAAAGCAGACCAGGCTGGAAAGCTTGTGGATAGACATCCATTGACAGAATCATTTAAGAGCAGTTTTTATTTATGAAACCAATTTATACAAGGTGGTTGTTAACAGAATATAACCTAGAGGTAACTGGAATTTGAATCACTTGAATCTCAGTTTTAAAGGGTAAAAAATGTTGTGAGTGCCAAGAAAAGCAAATAAAAGATTAGTAAATGTTCACAAAATATAATTTTCTTCTTTTTAAAAAAGTTAGCTGTCCTGATTGCATGATGAGTTGTCCTGACAGCAGCTGGTATTAGTGTATACAAACAAAGGTAGAAACATTGCATAGCCATCCAGGAGTTCTACTTAAAGCTCAGCTGAGCGCATGCCACAAAATGACACCCTTCTGAATTCTCTGTCTTGGTTAGCTGACATCCTAATTATGTGGTTCATATTCTGCAGTATTTTGGAGGTTATATAATTGTTTAATTATAAATGTTCAGCCAGCCTTGTACAGTTGCTGTTGGTTTTAAATAGCATCTTTCACATCCAGCCAGACAAATAGAAAACTTGCTGACTATAAAATAAAATTTTTAAAAATGTTAAGTTTGAAGGCAACAGTGAATTAGTCAAGATATATCGTATCACTTAAGTTAATATGCCATTATTTATGTGCAAGTAGTCACACTCTTCTTACCAGTTTTAAATAACACTCCATGTATTATATTTCATGACCAAAGAGTTTTATACTTTTTGTCAGTTCTGAATAGAAATAGCTTTCTTGTATGCTAGTTCAGTTGGTCCAACTCTTAAGTATTTCCATGGCCTAATCAATTTTTCTGAGCCCTTTACTTAGTAAGTTCATTGGAAGTTGAACAAAGATCTCTGAACTCTGTGGGATCATCAATTAGCTAATGATTATTTGACTTATTTTTACGTCATTTGAGATAAAAGATATATAAACATTTCTCTTTTCTTTCTTCCTTTCTTTTTTGTTTTTTTTTTTTTTGTTTTTTGTTTGTTTGTTTGTTTTGAGACAGAATCTCTGGTCACCCAGGCTGGAGTGCAGTGGTGTGATTTTGACTCACTGCAACCTCTGCCTCCTGGGTTCAAGCAATTCTCCTGCTATAGCCTCTGAGTAGCTGGGATTACAGACATGCGCCACCACACCTGGCTAATTTTTTTTTTTTTTTGTATTTTTAGTAGAGCTGGGGTTTTGCCATGTTGGCCAGGCTTGTCTTGAACTCCTGACCACAAGTGATCTGGCTGCCTCGGCCTCCCAAAGTGCTAGGATTACAGGCATGAGACACCACACCCAGCTTCATTTTCAATCTGTTAGACACAGAAGGGGAGAGAGCCAAGTGTATTTAAATACTAGTTGTATATTATTTTCTTCTCATATGTTAAACTAAACATTTAAGAACTATAAAATGAGGGAGTTGGTTTTGGTAATGGTGTACTAGCTTGTAATGTACAAACCCTGCCGATTATAAACTGTGGACAAAATATAATAAACAATGGTCTACAAATTCTAGGGAGTCACTGAAGACAGCTGTGAACTACATATGGTTTTTCCCCTTAGGTCATTCCCAGACTGTGTGGTAAGGAGTGGCTAGAACTCAAGAGAAAGTTGCAGTCTCACTGGCTTGAGGTGGTAGGATGGAATTGAGGGCTGCTAGAAGCACTGAAAATTAAAGCTGCAGATCCTAGAAATGAAGGTGTCAGAAATGAAGGAGGCTTCCTATCTGCATATGATCTCTCCTTAACTCCTGGCTAACTCACGAACCGTGCATGCCCTGGGAAGACTCCGAGGACCTAGGTGGAAAGCCACAGTTGGAAGGCTGAAGAAGCTGAACAGAGACGGCTGCTCTCTATTGCGACAGAAGACAGAGTTTCAAGTTTGAATTCTGACGAGTTAGAATAGCTTGATAGAACCTTGAGCTTCCCAAACCCAAAAATGGCCATGTGTTAGTAAAGACTGCACAAGACTAAAGATTTATGCTCAAATTAAGGATAAAATCTTTAACATAATATAAAATCAAAGTGATTAGCCAATAATTTAAATGAGATCAGAGCTTAGCGCTCTTCAGAGTATGATAAAATGAATCTCGATAACGTATTAACAATGACAGGAATACAATAAAATGCTATAGGATGTCCAAAGAAGTAAGAAAATATGGCTTATAACTTATTATTTTTTTTTAAGCAGACAATAGAAAAAAAAATCCTAACATAAACTAGATGATAGTGGAATTAGCAGACAAGGATTTTTAAAGCAGTTTTTAGAACTGTGTTCATGGATGAAAAAGTAAGGAGGTTGTAATGAATGAATATAGATGCGTACTCTCACCCAGAAAGTGGAAACATTTTAAAAAAATGGTTGGGCTTAATCACAGAATACAGATGACACATGAAAGAAATTGTCCAATGTGAGGAAGAGAGAAGAAAAGATTAGAGAGAAGGAAAAAAGCACAGAGACTCAATGCCTTTTGGGACAATATTGAGCATTTTAACATATGTGAATGAATTTCCAGAATAGAAGGAAAATAGGGCAGAAGAAAATAGAAGTAACTTACAGGCCAGAGGTACCCCAAATTTGGTAAAACTATCAACTCCAGATAGAATAAACTCAGTGAACCCCAAGTGGAATAAATAAAATCACACCTAACATAACACGTAAAACTGACGAAAACCAAGGATAAAAGAAAATCTTAAAACCTACCAAGGGTGGTAGGGAAGCTATCAGATTTTTATTTGAAATTAAATTTAACTAGATTCCTCTTGTTTGCTAAATCAGGCAATCCTGTTCTGTATGTAACTTAACCTCAGTTTAAATGAAATTGTAAAATGAACACTGCATTATTCAGCAGGGAAAGGATGAACAGTAGTATTTTCAGTCTACTGTCTGAAATCCCAATGTTAGTTAAAGTAGAGATAACTGAAGGCTGCATACATTTGTCTGATTGTTTATTTAATAGTGTTTAGCTCTTTAATACTATTATTTTTAATGTTCTTTAAAATTATCATGTAGTGAAACCTTGTTACATAATCCAGATATAGAACAGTTTCATCGCCCAAAAGAACTTCTAATATTCATTCCTCTAGTTCATTCCTCTTTATTGCTAAGTAGTGTTCTCTCATATGGATAGTTTGTTTATCCATTCGCTATTTGAGAGATAATTGGTTTGTTTCCACTTTTTAGTGATTGTGTATAAAGTTGTTAAAACATTCACATACAGGTTTTTGCCTGAAATTTTATCCAGGGGACTTGCTGGATCACATGGTTAAGTGTGCACCTAATTTTACAAGAAACTGCCACAATGATTTCCAAAGTGCCTGTACATTTTGCATTCTCACCAGCATTTTATGGGTTCCTATCGCTCTGTATCTTGCCAGCACTTCATGTTGGCAGTATTTTTGAACTATTCTGATAGGTGTGCAGTGGTGTCTTTGTTGTAGTTTTAATTTGTATTTCCCAGTGCCTAATGATGTGGATCATCTTTTCATGTGCTTATTCACCATTCTATATCCTATTTGTTGAAGCATCTGTTCATGTCTTTTGCCTACTTTTAAATTGGATTGTTTCCATATGGTTAAATTTTGAGCATTTGTTACATATTCTGGATAAAAGTTTTTGTAAGATATATGACTTGCAAATATTTTCTCCACATCTGTAGTTTGTCCTTTAATTCCCTTAACCAGTTTTGATAGAGCAAAAGTTTTAAACTTTAAGTTCAGTTTATGTTTTTTCTTATATAGATTATGCTTCTGTTGCCATGTTTAAGATCCCATCATCATACTCAACACATAGACTCGGTATTTGTATGAAATGTGAGTTTTAGGTCCACGGTCTTTTTTTTTTGCATGTAGATGTTTAATTACAACATCTTGATAAGAAGACGGTTCTTCCATTGAATTGTTCTGCACCACTGTAAAAATCATTAAGCCATATTTATGTAGATCTCTTTCTGAACTCTTCTGTTCTCTTGATCTGTGTCTCTCTCCCTTCTATGATACTATGCTGTCTTAAGTACTTTAGATTTATGGTAAATCTCAAAAACAGGTGGTGTGATTCCTTTAACCTTTTTTAAAAATTATTTTAGCTATTCTAGTTCCTTTGCCTTTCCGTGTAAATGTTAGAATGAACTTGTTGACATGTACAAAAGAGTTTGTGAGATTTTGATTGAAATTGTTTGAAATGGTGTGGATATTTTGGGGTTTATTCTGTTTCGGGTTGGCCAGCTTCTTGACTCTAGGTTTATGTCACCAAACGTGGGAAGCTTACAGCCATTATTTCTTCAGATCTTCTTTCAGCACTATATACTTTGTCCTCTCTTTGAGAAATTCTGATAAATATAAGTGTTAGACATTTCTTATTATCCCACAGGTTCCCAAGCTCTGTTCATTGCAGTTGTTATTTCAGTATGTTTTCTCTGTTGCCCGGGGCTGATAATTTTTATCCATCTATGAATTCATTGACTCTTCTCTATCTTCTCCATGCTGCTATTGAGTCCATTCTGTATGTTTTTAAAATTTTGGTTACTGTTGTAAAATTTCCATTTGGTTCTTTTTATATCTTCTGCTTTTTATTTTAACATTTGTTGCAAGATTATTTGTGATTTCTTTGTCATGTATTTTTCTGTAGGTGTTTGAGCATTTTATGTAGCATTTTTGTATTGCTTGTTTGAGCATTTTAAATGCCTGCTTTAAGGTCTTTGTTAGATAATTCCAAGATTGATATCTCAGTTTTAGCATCTATTAATTGTTTTTCTTTTATAAGTTAAAATTTTTTGTAGCACTTTGTCAAGTAATTTTGCATTATAGCTTGGATATTTTGAACGTTATGAGTTGCTGGGTCTTGTTCAGATTTAATGGAGAGTATCAATCCTTTTGTTTTAGCTGGCAACCAACATGTTAGATTTAGGATGCAATTCTAGATTGCTCTTTATGAGCTACAGTTCCAGTGTAAGTTACTTTCAAAGACTACAGTTCTCTTTGGATCTTTCTCAAGTTTGTGGCATGCAGTCTGGGACTTTAGTCTGTTGGATAGTTTAGTTCTCAAGATTCTCAAGGCTAAGTAGAATCAGATCCAAGCATTAGTGATTTGAGGATGATCTTTGGGGTTCATAAACACTTTATGAGGTTGCTTTCCTGGGTTCCTCCCATTCCATAATCTCTCCACTACTTCCTGATTGTCTGGGCTCCCTTTCTTGGTTGGCTCTCTGGCCAGAAATTTGAGGATCTAGTTACTCTACTCTTGCTGTTTCATACCTTCATAACTGGGCCTGCATTCTTACCCATGTGGAGGGAGCACAGAGAGAAAAGAAGTAGCAGGGTTGCTGTACTCTTTTGAAACCGTAGCTGTACCAAACAGAAATATTCCCCTCTCTCAAAGTTTTAGTTCCTGTGGGCTTCCATAGCTGCTGGCCACCACCACAGGGTTGTCTGGGGGAAGCTTTTGGAAACCAGTGGGAAGTCTTCCCTGCAACTAATATAACTACAAATGTTGTAACCCTGCCTTCTTTTGAAGTCTGTAGAAACCAACACGACCTGTGTACAAATTATTGCTCATGAGGAAAAAGTAATATGATACACATACAGAACAGATAAACCCTGTAAAGTTGAACATTATGATCTAACTAACTTATTGTCTAGGGTGGGAAGACAGTGATAGCTAATCAGATGGACCTTATTTATTTTATTTGTAATTTTATGACTATGATATACTCAAAAGTCCAAGCCAAATGGCCAAGCCAAGCCTTAATTTCTATGAAAGTGTTCCTGCTTATATGTGAATCTGAATATCTTGTTTACTTAAAAAATACCATATTTAAAAAATACTATTCGGTGGATACATTCAGGAAATACTTTTTATAATGTCTTTGTGTTGTTTTATTCCTTAGCTTTAGCAGTTGCTCTTTCACAAAAAGTACCGTTCACTTTAACAGTTTATACAGAATCACTTTAAACTACATTAAAAAGCAAAATCCATCCATTTTTTTTCAATAAATTGATTGCCTTGCCTACACCATGACAGACTATGCATTTCTTACTGTTAACATTAGCAGATAAATTTGAATTGTGCATTTAAATGTTGGTAGTCTACGCTAAGCCTGAATTTCATGGTAGATTTTTTTTTGTCTGAAAGTAGAACTGGGTGACCTGACAATGTTTTAATTAACTAGAATCCTATTAAAATGCAGTTTCCTCCTTTTTTGGAAAAAAAATAAAAATAAATAGTAAATTGCCATCATTCTGTCTACATCTATTGGACCTGTTTACTCCTGTCTCTGCTGCTTTTTGCTGTAAACTAATGAAAAGTTTGGTACCATATCAAGGGTTTGATATAATGAGGGAAAGAAAAGCATATGAGTTTCCAAAGTTGTTCAGGAGAGTTTATACTTGATGAGCATTAGAGAGCCACTCAAGATTTCTGAGCTAGAGGACTGAAAGTGGAAACTGGGAAAGCAAGACCAGTGTAACAACACAGGGTGGCTTCCCTTCCCACAGCTGTTTGTACCCCAAACAACTTCCTAACCCAGTATGTACACAGGAGAGGCGGCTCTGAAGGAGTGTTGATAGGCCACTGCAGAATTAGGCCAGAGGCTAATTCCAGAAAACACAGGATAGGTAGGGACTCTCAATCTAGCAGGTCAAAGTGCACTATGCAGAGGGGCCAGCAGGAGGCATTCAGGAAGCCAGGGCAGGCCAAATGTTTCAAAAGAGTCCGGACAAAAGTTGGATTCAACAAAAATTCCTTGTACTCCCTGCCAAAGCCAGAATTGTTTGGGTGGGGGCTGAAATGGAGATGGCTAGATCTGGGCAAGGAAAGTATTCTGCTTGCAGTCATCTGTGAAATCCTGGAATAGGGGAGTGGGAACGGAAAAGAATTTGAAAGATTTCAAAGGAAGAAAGACATTTTATGATAAGAAATTCAGGAAATGGAGGTGATAAATGCATTGCTTAGTTTTCTCAGAATTCTATGAAGAATTCCAACAAATTGGTAGTTGAGAATTGAATGGGAAAGATCTATTTTCTCTCAATTTTGAATTTGATATGCTGGTAGTTCTGCCACGAATGTGACAAGAAGTAAGCCACTGATGGCCTTTAAGCAACTTCTACAAAATAGGGAGGAGTGAAGCCATTCTGCTAGGAGCGATGGAAATGGTTAGAAAGGAGGTAGAAGCAGCAAATGTAGACCACAGATAAGGAATCTGACAGCAGACATGCTGAGGATAAGGCCCTTATTAAAGTATGGCAGAGTGTGATCGTAAAGAGGCTGCTTTGGTAAGAATACCTTTGAGAAGGAAGGTGGTATGAGTGGTGCCTGGGATATTATGGAAGAAGTTATTTTAAAAAGGAATTGCTTCTAATTAGGGGGTAAAATTCGGAAGTTATCATAATGGAGGCTCACATCAGATGCTTTGGTCTTTATGTCATATAAGATGAAGTCATCCATAGAAACTGTGATAAGAGAACAATTTGGGGCTAATGGAAATATCTGGAAGTAAATAATCTGAGACATGTTTATGAGGTCAAATGCTGACTAACAAACAGCCACAATGAGGCTGTTCACAATGTAAAGATACTTCCAACCTCCTAGCTTCTCTTCTCTTCTAATGAGTTCTGCCGTTTCTTGGCTCTGAGAATCATTCTTTGCCTTTCATCCCTTACACTCTCTAGAACCTATTCCAATAACTGGAAGGTTCACAATGTTCATTTCAGTTCATCAAATGGATGAACACAATTCAGGCAGAAATTTTTAAACAGAAATTTTATTGAAAGAATTTTGATACAGTTCATGATTGTTTTTAAATACATATGAAGTTTAACAAAATATTTACATGAATGTGTTCAAGTAGAAAATGTGAAACATACATTATAGATTTGTTGTATTGCACTTAGGCAAATCATAATTGCTCACTTCAGCATATTCAAACCAAATCACAACATAGTCTTTGAAAGTTGACAATATAACCTAGCCTTGTACTCAAACATTTTAAGAAATGTTTTGATGCCATAATCTTCACCTAAGGAATCAAACCCAAATACTAACTTGGACATGTGTTTAAACCCCACTAAAGGCAGGGAGGTAAAGTGTTGTAGGGGTGTTTAAAATATTCTAAGAAGGGATTTGGCAACTTTTCATTCACAGTATTTCCAATACAAAAGACTCATTCTGTTTATCAAACTCACAAAAGTGGGGAGAAAATATCACTTGGGAAAAAATTTCACTGAAGTTGCTGTTAAAGGAAGCAATGAAGTTACTTGACAAACTATTGACAAGATGTGTAGTTCAAAATCTAATCTACACTAAGGCTGATGCACAATGTGTGATACATAAACAAAATTCAAATACTAAAACTCAAAATAAAATTTTCCCTGCTAATATAAAGTTGAAGTTCTATATGGGAAACAACAATAAAAACATGAAAAATCAGTGATGAAATGGAGCGCAACTAAAATTTTGTGTTTGAGGAGAAAAAAAGAAAAAAAAGGTAAAAAATAATTCTGGGAAAATTTAAATCAGTTAATGAATACATGTAGTGTTGTCTTTAAAGCACCTTCAAGAAGTACCTCTGAAAGAGTTTTGGATGACAATACATCAGGGATAAATGAAATCTGTGAATATGGCAATTTTCCTTAAAAACAAGATTATGGAGACTGGCTGGCTCCTGATTCGGCCATACAAAATACAGAAAATTCAAGTGACCCAGGTTCCGCAGTCCCAGTTCTGTCAAATTCCAATCCAACGATTTGTAAAATGGATAACATCTGTACACTTCCACTGTATATGAAAAAGAAGGAGCAGCCCACAGGGCTACTTGAAAAGAAAATGGCCAAGGTGAATATATAGTCATTTATTTGTGCAAAAAAGCCCCCAAAAAATGCTGAGATGTCTTCTGTAAAAAACAGCAAATTACTGTTTTTACCTATCCCTAACCCTTACTTTTGACACTACTATCTACAATGTTTACTAGTTAACCAAATAATCACTGAGCATGTAAATCCATGCTACATTTGAGGATAAAAGGATATATAAGATAAAGATATTCTCTATTACAAGCTTTCCAACATCATGATCAAAATTACAACTAATTTTCAAGGCTGTTGTAACAGTTCAACATTAAACGTTAAGTTTAGGCATTGATTATTATTACTACTAATGAAACAGATTTCTTCCTTTTGAAAGGTGTATCTAAAATGTAATGTAAATCAAATCTACTTATCCCTCTCCTGCAGTGCAAAATATTTGTACTTTTAGGGAAGATAACTTCCTAATAAACGAAATTAAGGTCTCTTGAGTAGAAGTTCAGTTTCTCTCCTCATCTGGCCACAGAGGATGCTATCTTTTGATTCAGTCCCTTAAGCAACTTACTCTGCAATGCCAACAAAACTTTTGTTTTTTAAATAGTCATAAAAGTGCTTAAAGGAATTCTGGTTCCTCTTTTTACCCTGCACAGTTTAAGATCAATGGTAAAGGTAGGAAATAAGCATAAGGGCACTGGAAGAAGGAATGAGTCTAAATAATATATAACGACTTTTCCTCATACCAATTTTGTCATGGTGATTGTTCACTAATTTTACAGGAGAGTCTATTGAGATCTGCTACAACTTCTTGGATCTTTGAAGCACTGCTGAATGACATACACAAAGCGGAGTAGGTGTCAGCACCTGATTAATCAGTGCTCTACTACTGGCTGTATTCTCTAGGCAAGTCACTTAAATTATCCCCAAACAGCTTCCTCATCTGTAAAATAGGGAGAAAAATTCCTTCCTGACAGAGATGTTATGAGAATTAGAGGAGATTTGCAAATGCTCCGTCAATCATAGAATCATGCAAAATTATTCCTTTGTAGAAATTTGAGGATTAAATATAATAACACAAAGGCCACACTAAGCGCCTGGCACATAAATACTTAATAAAAGTTATTCCCCATTCTTGCTTTCTGTGTAATTTGCAGTTAGGAAATGGTTAAACATAAACAAAAGACACCCTTGTCAGACTCACATCCATTTGGCTTTAAACAGAACTGTCCTTCTCTGCTCCTTTTCTCCAATTTTTTTTTTTGATACATAATCTTTCATTGTATTTGAGGCTGTCTTGAGTCACTGGTTGAATCTGGATCACTAAAGCTTCTAGGGGATCATGTCTTCAACAAGCCTTTGAATGAATGTTCAAAGAAAAAGAAATATAACTTCCTTTATTTTTAATCAAAGTTCTTATGAATTGAGAATTTTTTTTTCAAAGATGGTGATGAAAAGGAAGAAAAAATGTTTTACTTTCCCAAAGCAATGCTTTTATGAAGAGTTAGAAATAGCAGTTTTAGTATCTGGAATTCTGGTTAAGACTTCAACATTTTACCTTACTTAAAAGATTTGTTTTATGCAACATTTAATGCCAAGTTTTTCATGGCTCTAAAATTCTTTAAAATGCAAAAGCTTTCCAATGGCTAAAAACCAACACGACAAGACTGAAATGATATGACCTGTGAATTAGCCTGGTTTATAAAACATACCAGTTCAGAGAACATAAACAAAATAAAGAAACTAAGTAATCCTTAAATTGGATTTAGCCTTGAGCAATTAACAGAAAAATTCACTCATAAAAGGACCACTGTACAGATAATCATTTTTTAAAAAATGTCAGGAACTGGTTTTATAAGAGTAAAAAGGTTAAATTAATTATAACATCTTCCATAAAGAATATTATGGAAATAATCATATATGAAACATGAGATACTAAAAGTCCATTTATAAAGTGCCTTAATATACCAAAAAAGGAGGTCAGATGTCCTTTATTTACAAATCATATTTAATCCCATTTACAGAAAGGCAAATATATTACACTGGAGAGGCAGCATAATAAAGCATAAAGAACTCTCCACTTTTGAGTCAGAAGATCTGAATCTTTTTGGCTTTGCCATTAATTATCTCTATGACTTAATGACAGCTTTTCTGGGCTACAGTTTTCTCATCTGTAAAATGAGAGGTAGAACTAGACTGCTTCTAAGGCTAGTCCTTGCTTAGATGCAAAATTCTATGTTAAGCAATATAAATATTCTTAAATTTTGGCATTACAGATCAGGGTTCTACCATATTAATAATCGCTGTAAAAACTGATTATTCCATGGTAGGTAGGTAAAAACATTATAGAGAACTGTGATCAAATACATTTTGATTTCATGATTCGGCTGCTGTACAAAGGTGCAAAAAAGCCACAGCATTTTGGTTACTGATACATATGTGTAGGTTATCAAGAATGCTGACACATTCCAGATACAAGGGAAATGACAGCACAAGGAACACTGACCTACAGATAAACTAGATACTGTCCTTCACAAAGACGCATGAGGAGTTAGCAAACTGAGGAAGCTGTGCATATGTTAAGCCCTTCATCTTGAGGAATATAATCTGTTTTAAAATCCAGAGTTAGTGGCCAGGCATGGTGGCTCATGCCTGTAATCCCAGCACTTAGGGAGGCCAAGGCAGGAGGATGGCCTCAAGTCAGGAGTTCGAGACCAGACTGGCCAACATGGTGAAACCCCATCTCTACTAAAAATACAAAAATTAGCTGGGCAGGGTAGGGGGTGCCTATAATCCCAGCTATTGGGGGCTGAGACAGGAGAATCGCTTGAACCTGGGAGGTGGAGGTTGCAGTGAGCTGAGATCGCGCCATCGTACTCCAGCCTGGGCAGCAAGAGCGAAACTCAAAACAAAACAAAACAAACTCACAAAACAAAAAACCAAAGCTAGTATAGATATATTTCTGTTTGGGAAAGTTTACTAGGCAAGGTAAACTGTCCATAAGCAATAAAAATTTGTTCTCCAGAGAATATTTTGGCTTTTAAAATATTGGCAAAGTTACACTCAGATATGGTTTTTTGTTTTTGTTTTTTTGTAAGAGCTCAACATCAGGGACATTGTAAATTAATTTTATAACAATAATCAGGTAGTATTTCTCATTGTAATTATCTACTTTAGTAATACACATGTGCCAAGAACACTGATAAGACAAAGTATTTTCTAAGAGTGACAAAAAGTTGCTTTTTCTCACTAATTTTTTACTGCTGCACACATAGGTATACTGGCATTTAATTAAAGCATACATGTTAATGCCGACTTGCTAAATGATATGAGCTGGCAATATCATGTAACAAATGCAAAATTAGAGTTTTACATCAGTCTAACACTGTATAAACATACTCATGCATTTGTGTTCTGATAGTACAGTCAAATAGAATGATTCATATTTTGACAAAAACTAAACTTGGAATGGAGGGCTCTATGAAAGGCGGACTTGGGTCTTCAAATATCTCCATATGTGAAATATTAGTAGTTATACATAACCAGTTTTTAAAGGCACACATCCAAAATTTCCCTTCATCTAGATCTGTCATTTTCTCTAATATGCCAAAACCCACAAAATATCCCAGAGTTCTCTCAGACTTGGTGGTGGTTGCAAACTTCTAAATGACTAGTTATATTTGTAATGAAAAAGCAGTACCATTATCAGGGCACTTCCTTTTGGACTTTCCCTCTTAAAAGACCTCAACAGTTGTTTTAAGCACATACTACTGCAGTAAATCATAGCTTTAGAACCACCTGGCAGAAAGCAAACGTGTTTAGAAAATACTACTTTGCCTGCAGAAAACAGACTATTGATAGAGTTCATGGCAGTCTGCAGTTTAGAAAACAATGAAGAAAGTGGTCTAGTTCTCCTAATACAGAATAGTTCATAGTTGCAGGTCAGAAATAGGAGAATAGACACTCTTAAACTTAGAAACAATATGGATTTCTGCCATGTCACTAAAAAGTACTTATTATGGATCTACACTCTTAATTATCATTTCCATCCTGCAGAGTTTTTTCTCCAACATTTACATTTTTTTAAAGTTAAAAGGGAATACATATTGTAAAATGAACTTTAATGGAAAAATATTTACCCAGATCATTATCTCTTCGTAAAACACGGAGAATACTTAAGTAGAGTGCTCAAGCACTTATCACAAATTGTAATTTTATTGTTTCAAATACATAAGAACCTAGAAAATCAACTTAGTACTTACTTCTTAGATATCTGTGTTAGGAAGAGTTCTGCATCACCACCTTTCCTCTGTACCTTTTATAATTCAAATTCAATAAAATGCTGCTTTAGGATTCCTGCAAGCGACTGTATTTGTGCAAAGCTTAAACAGGAAAACAAGGTGAATGACTTGGCATTTGAAGAATGAAAAAGCCAAACAGCACTGTCACAACCATTTCTGCCTTCAGTCTCCATTGCCTTTTTTTCATTATAAAATCCATAAAAATGGCAGAAAGATATAGGAAAGTTAACACGAACACAGTTGCTTTTACAGAAATTTGGAATTCAGCGGATGTTTTAAGTCAAAACAGCTTTCTGCGTAACAGATGAATTTACAAAGTTTTGAAAACACAGCCCACAAAATAATTTAAAATGTGATATTAAATTTGTTTTAAAAATCAAATTAACATCTTTTATTTTTCTGATGAGATAAAACAATAAAAGAAAAATGTTCATATATCCAAACCTATGCTGGAAGTACACAAAAAGACAATCTGTTTACATTACTAGCAATAGTCTTGTTTTATACAGATTACAGAATATCCATTAAAAAAAATACATGACCTTTGATGGTACATTTCTATGCTGGCAAATACATTTTCTGATACAAAGGCACTTTGAAAACCCAATATGGTTTGGTTCGTAAGTTTGCAAGGTACAAACAATTTTATAAACGTGATTATACTGAAGAATGTCAACAATTGTGACATTACGTATAAAACAGATTTCCAATTTCTTTATATTTTTTAAAAAAGTAATACTGGTTTTGTGGGAATGAAAGCAGTGGTTTCCAGCAGCTTCAGTGAAGACATTCCAAAAGACTGGGGGCCCACAATCTGAAATTCTTACTGGCTGGGATGAGAGGATGGTGGTGCAGGCATTCAATATGAAAACAAACAAACAAAAAACAAAAACAAAAACAGAAAGAAAAAAGGACAAACCAACACCCTAAACCAGAAACCTCAGACGTCAAAATGGTTTGGAGGAAAGAGCACAAAAGAAAAGACCAGAAGTCCAGGAGATATCCTCTTAAATCTGATCCCTCAGCTGTGAACTCCCCACAGAGCATTAACGGCTGACTCTACCCAGTGTACTTGGTGCTTGGGAGTTGTAGTGATAACTTCTCTGTTTTAAAAAGCTGGGTACAATGTTTTGGATTGTACAGTACCAGAAAAATTTGGTCCGTAAAAGGTGCATAATTTCTTTCCATTCACTACATAGCTGCAAAGTCAATCTGTACATAGAGCTGCCTCACTCCAGCCTGGAAAGTTAAAAAAAAAAAAAAAATTAGAAAATCAAAGAAGCCAATAATACACTACACATTTCAGGAAAGTAATTCTTTTCTTTTTCAAATCTTACTTTTTAAAAACAAAAAAAAAAAGAAAGAAACAAATATATTCATAAGCTACAAAAAAGAATCTCCATTTACCACTATGAAATAATAAATAAGGGCCATGTTGACAGTCTTATTTCCAGGTGATACTAAGAAAAATGCAGTTCCCCTTCTATAATTCCTCTGTTAGAGGACACCATGGTGCTTGACTGGTTGGCTACTAGTTGAAATTCATACATCAACCCTGTCTAAATCCTCCTATGATAAATGATTAGCAAACAATTTTAGCAAGTGTAACCATCTATTAGAATTATTTTGCACTCCAAGTCCTCTCTTCAGTTTTGGACATGAACTTACTACTCAAGGATACTGCTCTCCAAATTGTCCCCAATATCTTCTGTATTATCAATTTACTCCTTTTCAACTAGATCACTTCTATTAGCATACAAACACACTAGCTGTTTCTATCTTTGAAAAACCTCATGAGAAATTACCTTTTGGGTACAATGCACACTATTCAGCTGACAGTTGCACTAAAATCCCCAAGCTTCACTACTATGCAATATATCCTTGTAACAACATATATCCTTGCAGCTGTATCCCTGAAATCTATTTAAAACAAAAACAGAAAAACCTTTACTTAACCCTACATCCCCTTCGGGCTCCCAATCTCTGCTCTTCTCTACAGCAAAAAGCCTCAAAAAAGTTATTCATATTTGCTATCTACAAACCTTTTTCTTTCTTCTCTCTTGAACTCATTTCAACCAATATTTGCCTCCTAACACTTCCCCAAAACTGTTTGCCCAGGTCACTTCCACACTGCTCACATTAATACCCAATTCTCAGGCCTCTCCTTCCTACTTCACCTGTCAGCAATAATACAGATGGTCACTCCCATCTACTAAACATTTTTGTTTTCCTTTTGGCTTCCAGAGAATATTCACTGGTTGCCCTTTTACCTCACTTGTCTTTCTCAGTCTCCTTTGCTGGTTCTTCCTCCCGTCTGAACACTGAACACTGAAATACCCAAAGGCTATAGAGAAAAATAAAGCTTGGTACAGGAGCTGGCAAATGCCTCAGCACTCCCAATACACTTATCACCCTGTGATGTATTATACAACTTATTCACGGTGTTTACTGTTTATTATTGACCTCTCACTACAATATAATCTCTCCAACATAAGGGATTTGGTCTTCTTTTTTACATTGCTGACTCCTAGAACCTTAAGTGGGAACCAGCACACAGTAAGTGATCAATAAATATTTGTTTAATTAAAGGAAATTCTACCAATTTCCTTCTTTCAACCCCAAATAATCTATTTTTAATTAAAGGAACCCATCAGTCACAATAAGCCCTTTTCTCAGTACTGCAGAATAAAAAGGTAAATTGGAATATTTAATAGGAAAAAACCAGAGTGGGGAAAGAATTAGCACTACCTTCTTACAGCAATTTCTGGACTCCTCAAAGCACTGTTTCCTAGCTTGGCTTTTTTTCTAGCATTCAGGTAGGAGGGCTCTGTATTAATGAGTCCTTGAAAGGAATCAGAAACCACTCTAATGGATAAAAAGCTTGACAGACTCTAGAAGCTTGCCAGCACAAGAAACATATTAATTTTGCTGCTGCTTCTCCTATTTTTTTTAATAAAAGACCTTCCTGTGGAAAGTTAAAGCTCTCCATTATTCAAATTTAAGAAAAGTATATTTAATGGCATACTCTCCTCAGTTAAGATAATTGATTCAGTAAAAGGACAGAATTTAGTTTCTGTATGTTCTTGAGCTACAAATTAAAATCAAATATCAATTTTTCTCATTTTAAAAGTGTTGATAAACACCAACCCTACTAATCTGACACAATTGTTACATATTCATCCAATATATGACAGATATTCAATAAATCCTTGCTATATGCCAGGCACTTATAAAAGGCTACTACAAATTATTATGATTGATTGCAATTAGATAATCTGACTTACTATCTAGATGACACCTGAAATGACTATACTTAGGAACTCTTTAAAAATTCTTATGTATCAAACCATAAGAGGAAATAAATATTGTTCAAATAAATTGTCTTAACTTTTCTTTTTCAACAACATTGTTAGTGAAAGTAAAACGGGCAAAATAAGTTGGGCTCCTTTTATTGTCTCTGCCATCTTCCTCACTCCTAGCCCTAACACAGAGAAGATGGTAATAAAAAATGAAGTAGCCCAAGGCAATAAAAAAGAAAGAGGAAAAACAAAGACGCTAGGTAAATTATCTTTGCATAATCATGCGTTAATTACTCAAGCTGATATCCTTCTCCTGAGGGCTTGCAGCTTTCCACAAAAGCTCAGTCTAACAGAAAAAAAGAAAGTCATTTTGCTTCATCCATCTGGCCCGATGAGGACAGCTTCATGTTTTACAGATTTACATTTTCCTTTTCCAGCTTCCTTCAAAGAGAAAAGTGGAAGAATCCTATGGTAAGTCACCTACTCCCTGAATGCAAACTAAGTTTTCTATAATTTATTCATATCGCGAAGACATGACAGACACTCCAGCAGATGAAAACACTGCTCAGGTCCATCAAAAATTCTACCCACAGAATGGGACCAGGAGCCAGACGCTGGCCGACAGGTCCTTAAAATGTGAAAACCATACAGTACTCACTGCATATCCTGAGAATAACATACAAACCATACTTCAGTCAACCTTTTTATAAATGGGGAAGACACCTAGTTATTTTGAACACTTTTATGATCCTAAGAAAATAAATGTTAACCTGGTGCCATAGGCTTAGAATATCTTCAGTACATATTTATTGTTGTAGAAAGGATAACAAATCAGAATTTAAAAATTTAGAGAAATACATAGGAATATGACTATAGACAATTGTTTTGACTGAACTTATATTCATCTTTATCCCTTTAAAATGAAGTCTTGAAAAATTGCCTTACTCTTCCTTGTGAAACCTAGATCATTTCAGAGTTACCAAAATAATGAGTAAATGTGACTAAATTACAAGTCAGGAACAGTACCTTGAGTGTGAGTTTCCTTTCTGTGAATTGTCTTTTGAGGCTCATTTAGTATGTTAGGTACTTATCACAGTACTCAGCACATGAGCTCTCAATAAATGCTAGCTGCTGACGCTGTTATTATTTCTCCCACTATTCACCAGCCAGTGAACATTTAAATCATGTGGATTACTTCAAAACAATAAACCTGGGGATCTGTTGGCCTCACAACCTGTGGTTGTTCACTGCAACCTCAGGTCAGATTCTGGTGGAGTTCAAGTACAAACGATGAAGAGAGATAATGGGAAGATGGATGAGGAAAAACTGCAGAGCAGACAAGCAAAATCAATACTGAGGAAACGTTAAAGCCCTTGATCCAAAGTTAAAAAAATAAAAAGGCAAGGTAGAAAAACAGCAATCTACCTGGAGAAGGGTAGCACTCCACTTTCTCTTACTCCCTAACCTCTCCCTCAAGCAGACAGGGTAAGGTTAGATGAGCCACAGGAAGGGATTATGATCACAGGAGAGTTAACAGGGGCAGAAAGTTTCTCAAACTTGGGGCACTCTTATTTGGGCTTGTGAGGAGGCTTTTTCGTTCCTTCCTGAGTATCAGTGTTAACTTCTATTTTGAGGCCAGAGAATAGAGCACAAAAAGCTGAAGCAGGAAGCTGCATGCTTAGGACTTATTAGGCACAAGGCAGAAAGGCAGAAGAGTAGAAAAGATGGAAGAAATAAAGGTGGAAGTTCTATCAAGGAGTAAATATGTATTAGGCAAGACCGTCTTTTATGTTTTGTGGAACTGAGAATGGTAATAAACTCCAAGCATATTCTAGACTTTACTTCAAACATATTCTAGATGTTTCTTTAATGTGTTTTGTTCAAACATTATTTCTAACAAAAAAAGCATATTAAAATTTTTAGGATAACAGTTATGATTATGAAGTATGTTATTTAAAAAAATTAACAAATACTATTGGCCAATTTCAAACATAAATGTTAATTGCCATCCTAATCTAGTATCCCATTTTCTTTTCCTGTTTGTACAATGAACACAAAAGATGAACTTTCTATTTTATCAATTCCAATAATAACTCATAAAAAAAATTAGTGCAAGGGGAAAAAGAGGGAGAGGACTCTTTCTATGCCAGCAGAAAACCTGGTACTTTAAAAACTGTACTGTCACTTAATAATCCCAAAGCAATCTTAAGTACTGAAGTGGCTTTCAGCAATGCACTTGCATTAGTCTATATTCACGTACAGCAAGCCAGCTTCTTGAGAAGTTAAAGATTAATTGCTAACTCTGGAAAATGAGATTAAAAGTATAATGCTTAAGATATAGTCATAATGCTATAGTTTTATAAACAAAATAGAAAGTAATAATTTAGATATTGGTCTCCTCAGCTTAAAGTTATCCTCATAAAAGTTTTAACAAAACAATTTTTTACGAAAAACTATCACTTAAATTCTAATTTAAGATCAGCTGTAAGAAAGACACCTAAAAATGTAATAAACCAAAAGCTATAACTTATTATTGAAAAAAATCTTTCTTTTGGTCTTTTGGAACTAAGGTCACCAGTATTTTAAATTTGTCTATGAGAAATATTTTGTGTGATCAAAAAGGGAGCAATTTGAGTTTTGTTATTTTTGATAAGTAAAAGTTATAAGATGTAATTTAAGATTAAAAAGAAAATTTTTAAAATTTTAATTTCCTTTCATAAAATAAAAATGCTCCTGAAATCCATGGCATATACTAATTGCATAAGGACATGCATTACTAGGATATATGCAGAAAAGGAAAATAAGTTCATGAAAAACGTCAGTTTTGTGTATGTCAGAACTAAAACAGTGATCATAAAACAATTTTAAAATCATTAAATGCAGGAATAAAAGTCATTAGCAGGGTGACTCCCTTCTCCCCTAAGAAAAATGTGTTGAACCACCTTCACTGCAAGCCTCAAAGAATCCCTGGTCTCTGCAAGGAATGAAATAAAGTGGACTTCACCTTAGCTGATAAAAAGGCTTAAAATATTTTTTCAGGGCTTAAAATATTCAAAGCTCAAATGCAGTTTCCAAAACCAAAGAAACAGCTGAATAAACTTTCAATTTCAGCCATTTTAAAAGCCAACATTTCTAAGGTTACAGAAGAACCTCCCTCCACTTACTTGAACGGCAACTTCAGCAGGTCCTCAGCCTGGACACAGCTGCTTGCACATTTCTAAAACTAGAAATTGCATTCCTTTTCAGAGGGCAAATTATGCCAAAGTCCTAGGAGAGGATAGGATGTTGTCCTAGGGCTCAACAGAATCTCATACTATGAGGGTGAAAGGACATGGCATACCTAGCAGAAAAATCAGGGTAAAGGAGGGAAAAAATAATCTGGAAATGTCAGTGAAAAGAAACATTACTGCTAGCTTGGTTATCTTGTCCCTGAAACATGTAGAAGGTGTGAGAAGGATTCAGACACACTGTGAAGGTCTTGCATGCTTCATTATGAAAGTCATAATGATACAGACTTACAGTGTCTGTTAAGAAAGACACCTAGTTGTTAAAATTCTGAAATAAATAAGCAGCACCAGCATATTGTTTTGTAGTAATGTATCTTGATTACACATAAGATTAGCACTGGAGTAAATCCTAATTATACATAAGATTATTTCATTAATTTATTCCCAAAGGGACCTAACCACACATTTCTCTTTATCAGAACATAGAGTCTAGATCTCATTAGGATCTTTTTGTGCTTGTGGTTAAAAAAGACCAATGAGAACCCAACAATATTTTTCCATATTTAGCATATATAAAGATGGCTTTAATCAAATACAGTTTTTAAAATCTATTTATACAACAGTCATTATACACGTATACTCTTCTAAGCATGGGAAATGCAAAATTATGACAGCTGGTAGGAACTTGCACACAAGTTGTACAATATATGTATGACATAGGATAAAGTAATTCTGCTCTGTGGGACACTTAAGGTTTCAGACGGAAGGTAACAATTGCATTGGATCTTTAAGTTAAGAGTAGGATTTTTGTCCCACACAGAAAAGTAAACAGTCTGGTGGGTTTGGAGTATAAAGTACATGGCAATGAAAAGCAGGAGAGAGACTTTAAAAGTCAGTTGGTGCACGCTAGAAAGTCTGGGCTTTACCTGGATGGCAATGAGGAGCCACCAACGTTTTTATTTTTCAACTTTTTATTTTGGGAAAAAAAAATTTTTTTTGAGACAGTCTTACTCTGTCACCCAGGCTGGAGTGCACTGGTGTGCTCTCGGCTCACTGCAACCTCTGCCTCCTGAGTTCAAATGATTCTCCTGCCTCAGCCTCCTGAGTAGCTGGGATTACAGGCATGCACCACCACATCCGGCTAATTTTTTTTATTTTTAGCAAACATGGGGTTTCACCACATTAGCCAGGCTGACCTTGAACTCCTGACTTCAGGTGATCTGCCCACCTTGGCCTCCCAAAGCGCTGGGATTACACACCTGGCCTATTTTGAAAAATTTTAAAGTCAAAATAACAGTATAATAAATAGCTGTAAACTCTTCACTATATTCACCAATTGTTAATATTTTGCCAGTTTGCTTCATCTCTCTACATATTTATATGTAATCTTTTTATTTTTGCCAAAATACTGAAAAATTAAACATCTGGCTACTTTGCCATTAAATCCTTCAACATGTATCTCCTAAGAATTAAGAACATTCTTCTACAAACACAATACCATTATCACATCCAAGAAACTGAACCACCTATACAATTAAATGAATTACTAGAGTCTATATTCAAATTTCTTTGATTATCCAATACTTCTCTTCTGTGGTTGCTTTTTATCCCCCAGTCCAAGATCCAATCAAGAACCACACATCATGTTTAATTGTGAAGTCTCCTCTAATCTAGAATTATCCCCTACCTTTTTCTCCTTTCATGACACTGGCACTTTTTAAAAGAATCCAAGTTAACAGTCTTAGGGAGGTTCTCACAAACTGTATTTGTCTGGATGTTTGCTCATGATCAGATTCAAGTTAAACGTTATCGGTAGGAGTACCACATAGGTCATGTTCAATATTCCCCATGGTATCACACCAGGAAGCACATAATGTCAGTTTCAACCCCAGATTTTTTAACAATGGAACCTGTTTCTTCATTAGATCTATGTGTTAGATCAGGGATCCCTAACCCCTGGGCCATGAGCCTGTACTGGTCCATGGCTTGTTGGGAACCAGGCCACTCACAGTGGTGAGTGGTGGGTGAACTGTTACATTTGATTCTCATAGCAGCACGAACCCTATTGTGAACTGCACATGTGAGGGATCTAGGCTGTGCACTTTTTATGAGAATCTAATGCTTAATGATCTGAGGTAGAACGGTTTAATCTCAAAACTATCCCTCCCACCACTATTCCCAACCCCCGTTCATGGAAAAATAGTCTTCCATGAAACCGGTCCCTGGTGCCAAAATGGTTGGGGAGTGCTGTGTTAGATGATTCTGACAGTGGTATCAATGTCTAGGTTTTTTTCCCAATGTTTTGAACAAACTATACTGAAAAGAATTTATATTCTCTCTACCTCTTTCTTAGATGTTACTGACATCATCTTATTCTCCCAAAATATACGCAATACATACCATAGTAATCAGTCTTTGATTGTCAGTCACACAGCTATGTTAATCATGAACTGAAACAATCTGGTTGTAGACCATGCCCTGACTAATTCATGATTCTAAATGCACTATTAAGAAAAACTCAACAGCATATAAAGTTATTAAATCACACAGTAGGTGACCATGGTTTTGCTGTCACACAAAAAGTTAACAGTTTACTTTTAGCTAAAGCCACTGACAAAATACTATTCTTATTCCAAACACTTTTTTCGAATTCTTGGCTTCAAATAGCATCTAACATATCTTATAAGATATGTGCAGTAAAGGAACTGCACATATCTTATAAGAAATATGCAGTAAAGGAACTCCTTTTTCTTGAAGGAACTCAAACAAGTACAATGATGAGTAAATAGGAACTATCTTCCTATTCCTGAAGAATATTAACTAAAGTATTTCCCAAAGGTGACTCTGTGGTTGGAAAAAAAAAATGTGGTTTTACACTTAGCTTATAGTTTAGTAGTATATATATTTATTATAATAAATAGTAATTATTATTTTTTTTTTTTGAGACAGGGTCTTGCTCTGTGGCCCAGGGTGGAGTGCAACTGGATTATAATTCACTGCAGCTGCAAACTTTTGGGCTCCAGCAACCCACTTGCCTCAGCCTCCCAAACAGCTGGGACTATAGGTACATGTCACCATGCCCAGCTAATTTTATGTTTTGTAGAGACAGGGTCTCATTATGTTGCCCACACTTGTCTAGAAACCCTAGCTTCAAGCCATCCTCTCATCTTGGCCTTGTAAATATTTTTAAAACTACTAGTTACAAAAAATTTTAAGACCCTTAAAAGAATTTAGTAAAAAAGATATACCTGAGTAAAAATATTATGTGTTTGGCTTAAAATCCACCTGGCATCAGCATCAGGTGCTACTACTAATTTCAAAGTCCCAACGTAAACATCAGAACATAAAGTCCAGAAGTGCTGTTCCTGTAAACTGTAAACTCCTTGCAACTGCTGTACCTGAAATACAAAAAAGAGATATTAACATCATAATCAAGTTAACTACCCCCCTTCCAATTAAATTATTATGTATCATATCAGTAAATATGAATACTATCCTCCAGTTTAAAAAAAAGAAAGGAGGGTGTTTGAATAAAATACTTATTGAGTACTCATTATGTGACAGGTACCACGACAAGTGTTTAGGAAATACAAATAAACACATGTGAAAATATGTAGGATATACCTGAGAGTGTCACCCACAGGGAAATTTATAGTAACAATCACTTAATAAAGTTCAACACCTATTTATGATTTGGAAAAAAAATTATTAGAAGGACACTTCCTTATTAAAGGTTAACTACCAAAAATGTATGAAAAATAAGGATGAAATGTTGCATGTATTCCCTGAAGATCAAGAAAAATACAGATATCCAAATCCCTGCTATTGTTCTACATTTCTACATTGATCTGGAGGAGCTGAACTAAGGTCAACAACCAGAAGTTAAAAGAAAAAAGCTCAATGTGAAAAGATCTTCATAAAAATTATAGAAGTTTACAAAGAAAGAGGGAGGCTTCTCTGTGAATGTGTTATCTATCAAAAATATTTCTTTCTTATCAGAATTTGATGAATGTAGTCATTATTTTCTATAAACTCTAGGGCAGTTGATGGGAAATTGAGATAATACCTACCGTGCCTTTTTAAAAAACTGCTTTTACTGGGGGGAAAAGATCAAAGTGTACTTTTTCTTCCTCATTTTGGACTCTGACAACATTGCTGTTCTAACCAGATATCCCTCCACATTTTTCTATGTGGCATCCTCATGGAATGGTCCACTGTTAATGAAACAACCTGATTTTGATTGAAAAGATATCTTCTACTTCCATATGTAGCAGTACAAGTACATGATTGCAGTTATCTTAAAATACAAAATAAAGAATAATTCCTGTAGAAACTGGCTTAATTTTCCAAATTAAAAAATGGGAGGAAAGTATGGTTACAGATGAAAAGGGCAGTGTGGTATGGTAGAAAGAACATGACTTTTACAGTCAGAGTGATGTGGATTAGAATCCTGATTCAGCCACTAGCATTTGGACTTAAGGTGAGCCTCAATTTTATCTACGAAAAGGAAGATGATACTTCCTCTGTAGTTTATTGTGAAGAAGAGAAACCATGCATAACAATTATGCTGATTGATGCTACCTTAAAATAATAACCACAAATTCTGAATGGGCAATATGTATTTTCCCTGTATCAAAAGATCATTTTATACATTCTCCTTTTTCCTCTAGCCTTCTGATGTCTCTGCAGGATTACACTGCCTGATAAATTATAGAGAAAACAGAAGTACAAAGAAAATCCCTTATTCTCTACCATTAAATCTACCAGTGGCTCATCATCTAGGTCAGCACTTCTGTATTCCCTCAGAAGATATAGCATCTCTGCTACTATTGACAATTAATCCTTCCAGTGTGCTTTGGGTTCTGTCCTTTCTCACCTTCTCAAGACAGCATTCCTTTAATAATCTCCTTTAGTACTATAACAATTTCTTCCTTCAGTTGGACTGTTACCATCAGTTAATGCACATGAACTAGAACTGTGCTGTGCAATACAAAAGTCACTAGACACATGTGACTATTTAAATGAATGGAAATTAAGTTCAAAAGAATCAGTCACACTAGCCACATGTGGTTTGTGGCTTCCATATTGGACAGTGCAGATTACAGAACATTTCCATTATCAGGGGAAGTTCTATGGGGTAATACTGTCCTAAAATATCCTACTTTAAAAACAAAAAAACACCCTCTCTCCTGATACTACATCCATATCCGCTATCAACTCATTTATCTGCTCCCTTCAACAACACTTCTTAAAGGAACTGTCACTTCTCCAGTTCATTTTCTCCTTAATCCACTCAAATCATGCTCCCCTCTCCAACACTCCAATGAAACTGCTCTTATCAAGGTCATTAATGGTGTCCATGAAGCCAGTCAATGATCGCTTCTTGTTCCTACCCTCCTTGACCCCACAGAAATATTCAACACAGTTAATTACTTCCTCCTTCTTCAACTCTGTGATCCTACACTCTTTTGGTTTTCCAGCACCCTACTAACCACTACCTTTCCTGGCTTTCTCACCAGTGCTCCAAATTTATAATTGAAAGCAGAGCTAAAAGAGAAAAACTGGAACCTCTCCTGAGGTAATCACATACAATCTTGATGTTTTAGATGCTATTCATATATTGATGACTTACAACTCTTTCTGGTCCTAATCTGTCCCCAAAACCTCAAGATTTTCATATCCAACTACTTAAATAACATTTCTCCTAGCAGTTAGTAGCTGTCTCCATTTTAACATATCCAGAATAGAACTGTTCATTTGGGGAGATTTTCCATCCTCAAATCTGTACCAACAAGGCTTCAGTCTCAGTAAGTAGCATTACCATCTACCAAGTAATAAACCAACACTTTCTCTCCCCTCTGCTAATATCTACTTGCAAAAACATATCCCCAATGTATATTTATCTCTGCCTTCACTGCTACAACTGTAGCCTAAGCCACCATTGTTTTTCACTTAGAGGACAATAACTTCATAACTGGTTTTCTTTGCTTTCATCCTTCCTAGAATACATTCTTTGCATAGAAAACACAATAATCTCTTAAAAACATGGGATTTGTGACACTTCCATTGCCTAAAAGCTTTCCAATGCTTCCCACTGAGTTAGAATTAAATCTAAATCTTAGTAGGACCCAAAACCCTAAATGATCTTGCTCCTGCCAGCCTTTCAAGCCATTCTTTCCTTTATTTAATATGCTTCAGCCACAATGGCCTTTTTTATTCTGTTATCAAAAATATTGAATTAAATCCAGCCACAGGGGAAATTAGCAATTTCTCTTGTCTGGAACATTCTTCTCTAGGATTTTCATATGGCTAGCTCTTTTGCCATCAAGGTTTCAATTTCCTGGAATACAACTTCCTTAGTGAATCTAAGGTAGCCATCCATGACTATCACATCACTTTGTTTTATTTCTACTATAGCAATTATCATTGATATGTTCTGATTACCTACTTATTGTTTAGTACTTGTACTTCCCCACTGGAGTGTAAGTTCCATGAAACAGAGGCATAGTATATCTTATTTACCATTACCTCCCCAGTACTTTAGAAGAGTATCTGGTAGAGTGGGAGCTCAAAAACTCTATGTTGAATAAATGCTTACATCTCTGCTATACATATTCTATATATTTTAAAAAACCGCTCAGTTTCTAGACGAAAACAATTTCTACCATATTTTCTTTAGTAAAGTTCAGTATTTTCCGACAATTATATTCTGGCTTGTATAAATTACATTTCATGGTCAGCATTCAATCTTGGAAGAAATACTCAATTATACACACATGTTACCCGTATTTGTGAAAGCTGAAAATCAGGAGATTGAAAACAGAATAAAATCCAATGGTTCAGAATATTTGAAACTCACCCTGTGATAGCACTGAGGCAGAGTATTTTCTAATAGGGGAGGAGTTCTCTGCATTAATATTCCAACAGATTCTCTTAAAAGAGGAATAACACTAAGGAAAAGGAATACAACAATTTATTAAAGCCACATTCTGACAATCCCATCTTGCAAGAAAGTAATAATATACCTCCCTATGGTAGAAAATAATCGGACTTATCAGAATAATATGAGAAAAAACAATCAACCAGTCATTGTTTTAGATTTTCCATGTGATCAGTAAATTATCCAAAGTAAAAGAGCCAGAGAAAATGTATTAATGTATGAAAAAGTAAAGCTATAAAACTGAAATAATATCATATCATCTAAACCCATCATATGTTCAACTGTTAGTTAAAATATGATTCCACATGGTCAGAACCTTCCAAAGTAATCATAGCCTACCATGCTAACTGGTCCTTAATATTTATCAAATATGTACATGTACTTATCCAAATAGCACTGATCAGGAAAATACAAAAAAAAAAAAAAATACAACGGTCGATTTGTCTAATAATGTCACATTTCGTTATTTAAAAAATATAGAAGCCTGGTGATATCCACAGATTAAGTGAAATGAACTCGGCTTTTCTAGGGATGGTGCCCAAAAGTCTGCATGTGTTGATGTAATTAGTTTTTGAAACTACTGCTTTAGGCTATTTGGATGATTAAATGTACACAAAACAATTAATAGTAGAATGGTGAGGGGGACTCTAATGCAATGGTTTTCTAATCTAGCACATATTCAATTCACCTTACAGTCTTATTTTGTTTTCATTTCTGACATATTGAATCAGAATCTTGGAAGGAATGTCCAAAAAGCTCTCCATGTGATTCCAATGATTCAGAGTGGTAATGTACTATTCCACTGCTTGAAGTAGGCTGAGAGGGGAGGTCAGTAACTGCTTCATTACACTTAACAGCTCCAATCAGTGCTCACTTTTAAACTGATAGAATTTCAAAATTTTCAAAGTAAAATTTCTGATAATAGCTGTAGGTGATGAAGATAAAAAGAACATTCGTCTTTCAAGGAAGGTCTCATAAGAAGGACTAGTGGTATTTTGACAGATGGAAAGGAAAGAGAGATACCAACAAAGACCCAAAAGAATAGAGACAATGCTTATCTGGCTCACTATTATATTCCCAAGGAGGTCTAGCAAAGTGCTGGTCATAAAGTGGTCCCAATTGTTGGTTAAATGAATGACAGAAATACAGATAATCAAATGTTTCAGACTCTGGCCTGAAGAAAGGCACAGGGCACAGGAAAGAAATGAGGCGACTGTCTTCATACTTTAAGTGTATAGTGATAAGTACTCGGATAAGGAGGGTAACCATAGGAACAAAGACAAAAAGGAAATTTAAGCAAATAGAAATAACTGGTGTCTGGATCTAATGAAAGACACAGTGAGAGCAATGTTAAGGATAGTTTACTAAAAATATGGAGAAGATGGCAGTGATGAGGATAGAAAGCTCAACATGGACAGGAGTTTCAGTCACATTCAAGTAAAAATATTCTTTAGTCAATAGTGACTTAAGAACCAAGAAAAATTAGATGTCACCCTTAATTCCTTCTTTCCCTTAAATCCCCAAGTTCTCATTATTTAATATCCTAAATATTTCTTGACTCCATTCATTCCCCTTCATTGTACTACGCATGTCCACAACAATCTCTGTATCTTTCACGTGGATTATTATAAATAGCTTCCTAAGTGGTCCCTTCAACTCTAGTCTTATTTCCTCAAGTCCATGTAACAGGCAGCTTCAACGATGGCTCCCAATGACCCTGCCCTACCTGGTAGTCACGCCCTGTGTAGAATTTCACGACCTAGTTACTTGCTGCTAATGAACAGGGTATAGCTACTAGTTTTTTGGGTACTTTATTATGTATCCACAGATAGCTAATAAAACCATATTTTATAGAGACGTTAGACTAACCTATATAAAATAGGTATGCGACCCTATCCCTTTCCCACTAAGAAATGTGTCAAAAGCTCCACACTGTCTGAGGAGTTAAGTGCTGGCTCTCTAACATGATGTATTTTTGGCTCTGGCCCCTCAAGCTTCAAATCCTATTAATCCTTGCTTCCTATTTTAAGCTCTCCAAATATAACATACTTGTGCTTTACCTTATGGTGTTTCTTACTTTCACGGTTTTGCTCGAACTGTAACCACTGCTTAGAATGTCCCTAAGCTGCCCTACAGTCTGGCTTATATTCCTTCTTTAAAATCCAAGCGTCACCTCTTTTACGGTGTATTTCCTGATCCCAAACTGCCCTCTACACTGTATAAGATGTCTTCTCTGTGCTCCTATTAAAAAAAAAAAATCTATGCTACCTACAGTATTATTACATTGCATGATAATTACCAGCTTGTGTTTCCCCCTCCCTCTGAACTGAAAGCTGCTTTAAGGTAGGAATTATCGTACTTGTGTTTGTAAACCCAGCATCTCAGATGGTGTTTGGCAAATAAATGTTTATAGAACAGAATTTATAGCTGAATCCATTAAACATAATTAATTCATAAATTTTGAAAGTATATCTAAGGCTAGGGATCAATACTAAATCTTGCAGCATATATGGAATCATTAGCAGTTAAGAAAAGGAACTAGTAAAGAGAGTAAAGGCACAGTTAAGTAAAACATCTGAAATAAAGGGAAATGTATTTCCAGCAATAGTAAATGCCTCAATGAAAAAACAAACAAACAAACAGAAAAAGGCCATTAGATTAAACAATGCAAATATTGTTTGAGGCCATCCACTGTAACATTTCAGAAACAGTAAAGAGAAAAGAAATGAGTAGAAAACAACTGCAAATGGACTTACGGATTTTGACAGTGAAGAATATTGGTTACTCATTCATCTAAACTAAAGAGTAGTGTGTTTCTACCTACTGTGTTGCTATTAAATAGGTGAACACTTCCTGTGTTTACAAAAAAGGCAAAGAAAAAAATGGTGACATATTACTTAGGTACAATTTAACTATCATTTTTTTTTATTCTCTCCATCCTTATTTCTCAGGAAAAAGAAAGAATCCATCACAGAATGTTTTTCTATACTAAACTTAAAACTTTTTTATCTTTTCCTAACTGTACTCAGAAAATGAGGCACAAAAATGATTCTCCGTGAATTACTGTTTGAGAATAAAAAAAAAGGTTTCTTTCCTACCTGCCTCCTCAGTTTAGTTATTTTGGTAAGTTCTTCTCCAATCTTAATCTAGGGAACTACTAACAATGTTTAGATATCTGAGGTGAAAATTACACTCAAATGGAAGTCAAGACACTGGGTTCTAATTCTGCCATTAAATAGCTTTAAGCAAATCACATATTCTTTTAGAGCATCAGTTTTCTCATCTATAAAATGAAGCAGTAGTTTAAACATCCAGGCAATTTCTTTCATATTTTATATATTTTCCATTCAATAAGAAAAAGTGGCTAAACTATAAAGAATACTAGAGAGAATACATTTGGAAATGAGAGAAAATATAAATTGTTTTTATATACTAAGGGAAAGAAAGCAGTGTCATCAAATGACCCATAGATATACTTGGCAAAATGATTTACTCCATCACAACAGATAATCCAGCAAATGAATTTTATTAATCAATCAATATTAAATGATTATTAAGGATCTACTACTATATGTCTGGCATCAGATTTTCTGGAACTAGATGGGATCTTACTTCAGAGTTGTGGAAATGGTGGCCTAGAGCACCAAAGTAACTTGTCTAAGCAAATGAGCAGGAGAACCAGAACAGATCAGGTTGTTAGACTCCAAGTTCAGTTTTGAAAAGTTCAAGTCAACAAATACCTGTAATATGCCTACCAGATAGCAAGCATGAGCTAGACACTGGAAATACAAAAATAAATAATATAGAATACTTTATTTCAGAGAAGTCTATAACTTTACTTTTAATAAGCCTGCAGAAAAGGCAATGGAAATCAGGCATCAAACTTATTTAGGGTCCACCATTTAAAAGAAGGCACATATGAATTTAAAGCAACTACATATTACGCTTGTATCCATTTTCACTTTCCATACACTTTTGGTGAATGGTTTTCTTAATTGGTAAATTGATAACTTTTTTTTAAACATACCTTTAAAAATAAAAGGGAAGAGAGAAAGGAATGAAGAGGCATTGACTCAACTGCAATGAAAGGCATACAGTATGGGAAATGACCTTACTTAAGCAATAGGTGTGAAATAACTTTTGCGAACAACTTTTAGTATATTTATTGTTTTAGAATACTCAGGTTTAATCTAATTGTTTCCCCCAAGGAGCTAAAATACAGTAAGTAAGAGATGGTGAGTCTCATCTATAATAATCCTTGAGGAGATCAGCCTTCAAACATTAAAGACATTCCCTTAGAGAGTCCAACAGTCTCTTAACAATCTCTTAATAAGTCACCTGGAAAAACCATCTACAGATTTATCCAAATCTTTGTTCAAACTTTTCTGTGTATATTCCATGTGTGTCACCTCCCAAAATCTGCTACTCCCTGCCACCACCTTTGTAAAAAGAATCTAGTACTTCCTTTTCCTCCTAAAATTCACTTTCACATGAGGCCCTTAGTTTGAGGACTCTAGAGTTGGTAAAGAAGTTACATGATCACAGATAATATCATATTAGAATTAAAAGGGAATTTAGAGATCACTCATTTTAACACAATTCAAGAACCATATGCAGATAAATATTTTACTAAAATTAATGTTAGAAGTAAACATATTTTTTAATTAACTAAATTATAAGTTATAAGATATCATAACTGATATAAGGAAATAAAATTGACTTTTCATATTTTTTTCTTTTTTTCATAAGGCTCAATTGTGGTTTTTATTGATTTGCCTATACTGAAATTTGGAATGGTTGCCTCTTTAGGTAGAATTTTAATAAAATGTTTACACTCAATAGCAGCAAGCATTTCACCAAAGCAAAGGGATATGTCACACTTAACTTTCTCCAATTGCAATATTAAAATAATGCAAGAATTTCAGCTGTAGGAGCTATAACTAGGTCATAAAACTGTGGTAGGAAAAACGGCACTTGCTAAATCACATGGTGATATGCAATTTAGAACAAGGCCAATTTCTATAATGATTTAAAGAGTCATAAAAATGTAAAAGAAACCTGTAGAAACTCTAGTTTTTGCCTTTAAAAATTGTGTTTAGCTCAGGAGTTTGTGTCCATATTTTTCTGATTAACTATTGTAATGGAGAATCATAAACCAGATTTTAGCTTGGATCTAGCTAGCCATAATGAAAGGATATGCAGAAAAAGACAAGCTTAGCAAATTCCTGACTGAGCTAAGACTTAGAGCTGCATCCAAACCTAAAAAGTAAGCATTTGGAAACAATTAGAGGTTCACTTCTGGTTGACTAACCCAATTCTAGTCTTCACAATGAAACACCATTTCCCTATCATAAATAAAAAGAGATGATGAGTCATTAGGTTTGAGTTTACCAGTAAAACAGGGCAATGATTTTATTCTTCAAAAGCTGAAGATAAATCAAATTTATAATCATATGATCATAAACATAAAATTAATGTGAAAGCTTTACCCTTAAATGCTAACAGATTAAATGAGCAGTAGTTACTTATTACTCTTTACTGCCAGTAACTTTACAAATAATAATGTATTCAAATCTTACTTCAGAAACAGCTTTTAGTGAAGAAGTCTCACTACTTCAACGTAAATAAAATTATCTACCAGTAATCATAAACAAACCAAACAAAAAAGGGTATACATTATGAAGACTTCTGAAGAACACTGACTACTGACAATCATGTTTAACAATAAAAAATTTCCGTTAAAATTATTACTTAGATCTGAGAATAAATATCAAGTAATATTAATTAAAACATGATTACTGATTCATCTTCATGAATCAACTAATAAGCTAAGTCCTCCTGTATACTGCAGGGAGTTTTAAAATCTACAAACATAAAGAAAGAAAATTGTACTTTCAAAAATGAATTTGAAGGTCTGGCATTTGTTACATACCATGTTTCAGTGGACAAAAAACCAAAAAAATGGTAAAGCAATTCACATTTCAGTTAAATATGCAGTCACATTTGCATAAATATAATGAATTCATAGTGATGGATAAGTACCTTTTAATCCAGAATTTCATAAGCCTAGTATTGAACAGATAGCCCAAAATCTTGTCACCTGGGATTGTGGTTTACTTTATAATTATACTGAGTTTCTGAAACCTCTGGTTCAAATCAATGCATATTTACAGAGAACCTACTTTACTCAATAATGTAGATATTAAGATACCCTAAGGTACCCCTAGAACTTACAGCAAAGTCATGAAAAAGTCATCCTTTTCCATAAGCTTCTGGAACTTAGCTATAACACCTAATGTATCTGGTCTTTGAACCAAAAACACCAGTGTATAATGCCAAATTTGTAAATAATCAGTAATGTCGTTGTTTAGATAGCACTTAATCGTTTTTAAAATGCTTTCATAAATTTTTTCTAATTTAATCCTCACAATAACTTTAAGTAATTTTTAAGAAAATGTTAGAACCACTCACTCATTTTACACATGAGAAAACCGACTGGGAGAGGTCAGAACAACTTGTCCTTTGTTCTACATAGGTAAGAGTAAGTGGCAGAGTTGGGTGTGACACTGCCAAGACAAAAGCTCTGCACACACTGCAGTGTCTCATCACAGTTATGTTCTCTAGAGTTAAGAGAATAAGAATGAAATGCCATGTTCATTTTATTCCTAGTGCCCAGCACAATGCTTAGACCATAATAAGCACCTAACACATCTGCCAAATGTATTAAATATTTTAAAATGTCAAATGCTAGATTACTGGAATTTAAACTAGCCCTTGTTTGACATGACTTTCAACCCTTCACAATAATAACTAAATAGCATAACAGTGAAGAGCTTCCCAATTCAGTCATATACAAAAAAGAACCTCTAATAAATAGAAGGCAAAGTATCTTATCCTCCATTCAAACATACATCAGAAAAAGTTATACTTAGGAACAATCAGCATTCTCAATTCTCAATGTACCATGTATCTTCATAAAAGCTTTTCTCTTCATTTCTATGAATAAGAAACTAAAATCACACCAGCAATATAAGTAAAAAATATATCTTAAAATGGGAAGAGATTAAAGTCAATACAGTATTGGGCAAAAAGCTCCACAAAAAAATAAAAATAAATAAATAAGCTACACAGTTTTGAGAGAAGATCAGGCAGGAATAAATTCATATTATTTATGTTGAATATGGTAACATTTTTATCTAAATGCTAATAAGACCTGGAGGAACTACCCCATTCCATCTGAAAGCAGCAGCTAGGTTAGGATGGTCACAGGCAGGAGAAGAAGCACTGTAGGCAAATCTGCATTTTAAAAAGCATGGAAGTCAAAAAATAGGACCTTGTTTAGAAAAACCAGATGAGACAACAAGAAGTATTTGTTAAGACTATCAAAATCAAATTAATTATCATTCAGGTAATTCAGAAATGACAGCAAGAAAAATCTAAAAGGAATGGGACCAAAATGCTAATTAATCTCCAGTTTCATCTGATTATCAGGAATCTGAGTTAAACTATGTCTACCTAGTCGTATTTTTCCATTTTCATACTGCTATAAAGACCTACCTGAGACTGGATAATTTATGAAAAGAAAAGGTTTAATTGACTCACAGTTCCACAGGCTTAGCAGGAAGCATGAGTAGGAGGCCTCAGGAAACTTAAAATCATGGCAGAACGTGAAGGGGAAACCAGGACCTTCTTCACAGGGTGGCAAGAGAGAAAGAGATAGCGAAGGGGGAAGTGCCACACACTTCTAAATCATCAGATATGGTGAGAACTCACTCACTATTACAAGAACAGCAAGGGGGAAATCCACCCCCATGATCCAATCACCTTCCACCAGGCCCTTCCTCCAATGTGACATGGGGTTTGAGCAGGGACACAAATCCAAACCATATCACTAGTTCAAGTTAAAAATGGTATACTTGTATTTGATCCAGTCTACGTAGTGTTCAAACCCTATCATTTCCTCACAACACTGTAACAGAGCTTTGACCCTTCTGAGTGTGTAGCTGTGAAGAAATCCAGCATCCAGGAAGGACACTGGAGAAAAGGAGAAAAGCAGATCATGGAAAGTACAGTCAATCCTTTGTGCTCTTAAATGATGCAGGTAGAAGCCATCTAGGATTTGGTTTGGGACCTGGCCCATCACATAGCCAAGAACTAGTCATTTTAAAGTAACTAAGGAAGACACAGATGAACTCTATTTCTTTTTTTTTTCCTTGCCTTGTTCTCTCTCTGTCTTTCCCCATTTGGTGATGAGTGAATAAGAGTCAATTACATGAAACAACAGCATGTCACAGCATAAGAGAAGACTACCTTTAAGTGAATGGTGTCTGCTTCCCAATAGCCTTCCTTTAAGAAAGGCATGCAAGCAATTAACACACTTTTACTACCAGTGTGGCAGGTACTGTTCAAGACTTTATATACATATTAACCCATTTAAGTCACACACAACAAATTATAAGGTAGATACTTATCACTGTCCCCACTTTAAAGATGAAAAATTGAGTCACAGAGAAGCTAAGTGACTTGTCCAAGCTCACAAAGCTAGAAGGTTAAAGTAGGATTTGAACCCAGGCAGTCTATATAGTGAACGTGTGTGTGTGTGTATGCATGTGTGTAACTTAAAACAGCACAAATGTACTATCTTGCAGTTCTGGAGGTCAGAAGTCCAAAATATGTTCCATTGGGCTAAAATCAACGTGTCACAGGCTTTACGAAGAATCTGTTTCCTTGACTTTTCTGAGATCTAGAGGCCACCTGCATTCCTTGGTCCCTGGCATCTTCCTTAATCTTCAAAGCTAGTAGCATAGCCTCTTCAGATTTGGACTCTTACTTTTCTGCCTTCTTTTTCCATCTTTTACGACCCCTATTTGATTATATTGGGCCCACCTGGATAACCCAAAATAATCTCCCATCTCAAAATCTTTAACTTAATTACATCTGCAAGGTCCCTTTTGTGAAATATGGTAATATATTCACAGGTTTCAGAGATTAGGACTTGGTCATCTTTGGGGCCATTCTTCTGCCCAGTCATTCTTCTTACCCTCGCCAGGTGGGTAAGAAGGGAGAAATCAGGAGGTTGCTGGCAGGACCTCACTGGGTAAAGGAGAGTCTGAGTTAGGTCTTCCAGGTGGGAAGACTTTTCACAACATGGAGAGGATTCCAGGTAGGCTGAGCAGCATGAATCAAAGGCATAGCAGTTACCGTGAGGTCTACCTGAAGAAAAGAGGTGCACCTTGGAGCATTATGGAAAGCAATACTGTGGAAAAGTTGGGTTCCATTTTTCTTCAACTAGGAGACTTAGAGAGTAGTGCCTCCTTTTCACAAGCAACATTTTAGTATAATTTGTGGATGTTCTTTGCTGAAAATTAGGAATGGATTAACTAAGATTCTGTAACAATGCTTCTTTTTCTGATTAGCATTTTTCTGTCTTTCCTGATTTCTTTAACCTGATTCCCTTTTTTGATGTTATTTGTTGTTGCTGCTTTGCTTTTTCTAATTGAATTCTAGCTTTGTAGCAGACAAAGGGGTACTTTGTGTCAGTCCCAACATACCTCTTCCCTGCCTCACATCCCTTTTCCTTCTAACTGCCAGCATTTCGCCTAACATCTTTCTCTGACCCCAAAGCTTGCTTTGCACATCTGCCAAGTGGAAAAAATTGAGATTCACCACTCCCCCACTTTTCAGCAGCTCTCTTCTAATGACTGAGGAGTTGGTCTATAAATCCCATTTCCCTTCTTCTCCTCCACGGGGGATAACTCTGAAGCACAGCTCTACACAGGGTCCTTGAGTTACTCACCAACTTAAGCTCCAGTTTCCCACAGTGGTAACTTGATTGACAGTGAACCTGATTCTGGCTCCCTCCTTCCCTTGTCTCACTTCTCCACTCCCCTACAGGTGTTAGGCTCACCTCTGAGATAAACTACTTGCACTTGAATCCATGTCACAGGGGGACATGAATCTGAGGCAACCCAAACTAAAGTAGGATTTCATCAACATAGTGAGTGCTCTTAATGAGTCTGTGATACTATCTCTGGTGAAGTTATAAAAGTGAAATTGCTGGCTCTTTCAGAGAAACTCTGCCTACAGTAAAGTCTTGATTTTAGGAGAAGCTAATTTTAAAAGTATATAAATTTTAAAAATATATAAAAAGACCAGCCCACAGAAAAAAAAAGCAAAAGCCAGGAAAACATGAACAGTTAAAAAAAAACAAAAAACAAAAAACAGCAGACCTTGGCAAGAGGCATGATAGCAAACAATGTGAAAGTTTTCTGTCATCAGAGAGCTGACTGGTATAGTCAAATGACATGACCAAAAACAAATCTCTGACACCTAATTTCCATTCTGGGCCCATACTCCATGCTGACTTCCAAAGTTACATGTTTAAGCAATCCTAAAATGTGAAACAAAAACAAAAAGAACTCTTATTTAATTGATTACCTAAAATACAAAATTGATTACCTAAAATACAAAATTAATTTACTTTGAGATACTGAATAAATTTTTTATTCAATATCTCAAAGTAAGTTAATTGCTACATTACACTGGATGCTGACTATATTAAAATATTTAGTTGCTGAGGTATGACTGGAAATAATGTTTCCAAAGGATTAATTAAGGAAAAGAACAGATTAACTTACGGGCAGGCTATATCTAGTGGTGGAGAGTTTGAAATCACACACAGATTAAGAGTGACCATTAAAACTAAAGAACCAAAAAGAGCCATTTTTTTTTCTTTCTGCAGCAAGTAAATTAAGTTAAAAAATCTTAATTTGCTTTTCACTTTTTTGATTTACTTTTATTTTTTTGAAGGGCTAAAAATGTGGATGATTCCAAAGTCAAAAGTATATTTAAAAATATATTCTGTTCAGATATGGTGTTTCACACCTGTAATCCTAGGACTTTGGAAGGCTGAGGAGGGTGGATTGCTTGAGTACAGGAGTTTGAGACCAGCCTGTACAACCTGGCAAAACCCCATCTCTACAAAAAAATACAGAAATTAGCCAGGTGTGGTGGTGTGCACCTGTAGTCCTAGCTACTTAGGAGGCTGAAGTGGGAGGATGGCTTGAGCCCAGGAGGTGCAGGTTGCAGTGAGTTGAGATTGTGCCACTGCCCTCACTCTAGCCTGGGTGACAGAGCCAGATCCTATCTCAAAAAATAAAATAATAAAATAAAATAAAAATTCAAATTCTCACTTCTAATCCCTTTCCTCTGCCTAGAAGGTAACTGTATTTGCTTTTGGTTTATTCTTCCAGTGTTTCTTTACAAAATTATATGAAAACATGTATATTATATGCATGTCTCTTCTTCTTATATAAAAGGTAGCAGTGCTTTTACATAGCTTACGCTATAAACCTATATATCATGTGCTACACATTAAGTGTTATCTTGTTTTCTTAATAACATTCTTGAAAATCATACATTACCAAATAAAGATCATCCTTATTCTCCTTTTTAAGGTTGCACAGAACTCCTTTATTGATGATATAATATTATAAAATATATACTTGGTCTTTGACCCCATTCCTGACATATAACTCTTAAAATCCTTGGAATCTCTAAAGTGACGTATTTCTAATGAGTTGACTGATGGCTGGCGGCCTGTAGGTAGCTTCAGGGTATGGGCTGGTCATGCAGAAAGATCAAGGCATGATTAGAAAGATCCAGATAGGGAGAGGGGTTGAAGGTTAAGTTGATCACCAATGGCCAATTAATCAATCATGCCTATGTAATGAAGCCCCCATAAAAACCCAAAAGGACAGGGTTCAGAAAGCTTCCAGACAGCTGAAGACAGAAGGTTCCTGCAGTGTGGCTTGCCTAGAAAGGACATGGAAGGTCTGTCCTTCCCCTATACCTCACCCCACGCATCTCTTCATCTGTATCCTTTGTTATATCTTTTATAATAAGCCAGTAACATGCTTACCTGAGTCCTGTGAGCTGCTTTAGCAAATTAATCGAATCCAAGGGTGGGATTGTGGGATCCCCAGTTTATAGGCGGTCAGTCAGAAGCACAGGCAAAATAACCCGGGGCCTGCAAATGGCATCGAAGTAGGATCCCTCAACCTGTGAGATCTCACACTGTTTCCAGGTAATGTTAGAATTTCCAGGTGGTATCAGAATTGAACTGAACTAGAGGATACTCAGCTGGTGTCTGCTGGATAACTGATTGCTTATGTGGAAGTAAGTAATTCAATATCTAAGCTGTTGGAACTTCAAAATATTTTGATCCTGAAAGGAATGTGATTATAGGACCTCAGTCACATAACACAGCTGTAACCTTTGTTTCTCTTATTAGATTTGCCTTCTCTCTTACCCACATAGTTTTATAAAATGTTGTAAATGATTAAAGGGCACCTAGGAAGACCCATTCCCTCTTCCCTGTAGATTAACTGCCCTCTTACCTTTCTTACACACAGACTATCATGTCTAAGATGAAATGTTAAAAACACTCTTTTAAATTGAAAATGTACACAAGCTGTAACTCATCAGACTGCTGTAACTCATAAACCAGCCTTGTATAGAAAATGCTATCCTAATAAATTTGTTTTCTGCCTATATACCAAGACCTTAACTTTCAATTTGGGATCACAGACTCCATTTCTCTGGAGTTCATGTTTCGAGCTTTTCACTTGAATAAAGCTGGATTCTGATCCGTTCGATTATTTCAGGTTAACACTTGCTTGGTTTCTGGGGGAAAAAACCAACACATTTCACAGAAGTCTACTGTGTTGATTGTCGCTGCGTTAGAGAACAGAAAAAGCACTTCGAGTGTGTTTTTTCCACAGAGATGGCCATTTGTCTTCTTCCCAATCTTTTGCTATCACAAAGAAAAGCACAAAGAATGACTTTCTATATGTGTTATTTTGTGTTTTTTTGCAGATTTGCCTTTGGGATATATTCCTAAAAGTAGGATTGCTTAATCAAAGGTATATGCATATTTAATTTTGCCAGACATTGCCAAATTTCTCTGAGTTAATACTATTCTCATTCCTGTCAGCAAAATATGAGTGCCTACTTTACCCATAGCCTTGCCAAAAAATCATGCAAAACTTTGGATATTTATCTACTTATAGGTGAGAAGTGGTGTCTCAATGTAGTTTTACTTTCCATTTCTTCCTTGTAAGTTGGGCTGAACCACTTTTCTATGCTTAAAAGTTGTTTGTGCTTCCTGCCAGAGGATGCCACCGAGGAGGCACTGTTAAACTCTCTTTCCACTGCCATCATGTTGCAGTCAGAGTCTCCTGAAGAGCCCAAACAGCTGTGGAAGCTCGTCATTGTCATTGGAAGGTTGAGCTTTGAAACAAAGCTGAGGAGGAACTGAGGAGCCATTCTGAGCAATGTGGAACACTCACAGACTGTGTGGTAATGGGAGATCCAAACACCAAGCACCCCAGGGTCTTTGGGTTTGTCACATATACCACTCCAGGAGCTTTGGGGTTGTCACATATGCCACTGTGGAGGAGGTGGATGCAGCCATGAATGCAAGGCTACACAAGGTGTATGGAAGAGTTGTGGAACCAGAGAGCTATCTCAAGAGAAGACTCTCAAAGACCAGTGCCCACTTAACTGTGAAAAAAATATTTGTTGCTGGCATTAATGAGTACACTGAAGAACATCACCTAGGAGATTATTTTGAATAGTATGGAAAAACTGAAGTGACTGAAATCATGACTGACCAAGGCAGTGGCAAGAAAAAGGCCTTGCCCTTTTAACCGTGACTGTAGATAAAATTGTCATTCAGAAATACCATACTGTGAATGGCCACAACTGTGAAGTTAAGTAAGCTCTGTCAAATCAAAAGATGGCTAGTGCTCCATCTAGCCAAAGAAGGTCGAAGTGCTTCTGGAGACTTTGGTGGTGGGTGGGGAGGTGGTTTTGTGGGAATGACAATGTTGGCTGTGGTGGAAACTTCAGTGGTCATGGTGGCTTTGGTGGTAGCCAGGGTGGTGGATATGGTGCCAGGGGGATGGCTAAAATGGATTTTGTAATAATGGAAGCAAATTTGGAGGTGGTGAAAGCTACAATGATCTTGGCCATTACAACAGTCTTCAAATTCTTGACCCATGAAGGGAGGAAATTTTGGCGGTGAAAGATCTGGTCCCTATGGTGGTGGAGGCAAATTCTTTGCTAAATTACGAAACCAAGGTGGCTATGGAAGTTCCAGTAGCTGCAGTACCTATGGCAGTGGCAGAAGATTTTAATTACTGTCAGAAAATAAAGCTTAGCAGGAAAGAAGAGCCAGAGAAGTGGCAGAGAAGCTACAGGTTACAAAAGATTTGTGAATTCAGCCAAGCACAGCGGTGGCAGGACCTAGCTGCTACAAAGAAGACATGTTTTAGAAACTATTTATGTGTATGGGCAAAAAACTTGAGGACTATATTTGTGATCCATTGTGTAACAATTAATAACAGATTATTCTAGTTTATGATCTGTGGAAAGTGTAAATCATTCCGCCAAAAGGTTTTAATATAAAATTTTTTTGCATCCATGCTGTTGATTGCTAAACGTTATAGTCTGATCATGATGCTGAATGTGTTTTTTAAAATTAATTAATGAATTACATTAAAGTTGTATTTCTTTTCCTGTAAACTAAATGAACTTATACTTCTGACAAGTTTTCTATCAGGAAGTTGGTCTCTTAGTTAAATTACATTTTTATTTTTAGAAGCTCTCTCTTTATTAGAAAGGTTAGCCCTTCATGAGCTAAGTGGCCAATATCTACTCTAGTTTATTATGTCTTGTGACTGTCCTTATGAAGCTTTTTTCCTATGCCGAAGTTTTTCTTTTTTAAAATGTAGTTTAATTCGTGAAACGTTTTTGTTACTGATTTTCTAGTTTTAAGCCACAGCTTCCCCTTAATATTCTCATGCTACCGTATATAATTCAGCCATGGCTTCTTTTAATACTGGCTTGGTTTCATGTTTTACATTTTTTTATTTTTTGGAATTTTTATAAATGGTATTTCAGGCTATGAGATCAGAATGAATCTACCAATTGCAGACATTTATTAAACGTCTACCATCTAAAAATTTAAATCTATTTACATCTTCTTTTTTGACACTCTCATTCGACACTCATTCACTTCAGTGTTTTCAAATATAATACATACAGAAAATGACCAAATTTATATCTTGCTGCACTGACTTCTAAACTCTAGGACCTTATTTTTGATTGCATAGTTTAAATCTCTTTTGACATTAAAAATTCAGTGTATCTGAAATTAAATTCCTTCTAACGTTCCTAATGGTATCTCCAATATTCTGGATTTTTTTTTAAATACACTTTAAGTTCTGAGGTACATGTATAGAACATACAGGTTTGTTACATAGGTATACACGTGCCATGGTGGTTTGCTGCACCCATCAACCCATCATCTACATCAGGTATCTCTCCTAATGCTATCCCTCCCCTAGTCCCCTGCCCCCCAACAGGCTCTGGTATATGATGTTCCCCCTCCCTGTGTCCATGTGTTCTCACTGTTCAACTCCCACTTATGAGTGAGAACATGTGGTATTCGGTTTTCTGTTCCTGTGTTAGTTTGCTGAGAATGATGGTTTCCAGCTTCATCCATGTCCCTGCAAATGACATGAACTCATCCTTTTTTATGGCTGCATAGTATTTCATGTTGTATATGTGCCATATTTTTTTTATCCACTCTATCATTGATGGGCATTTGCATTGGTTCCTAGAAATACAACTTACAAGGGATATGAAGGACCTCTTCAATGAGAACTACAAACCACTGCTCAAGGAAATAAGAGAGAACACAAACAAATGGAAAAACATTCCATGCTCATGGATAGGAAAAATATCGTGAAAATGGCCATACGGCCCAAAGTAATTTATAGATTCAATGCTATCCCCATCAAACTACCATTGACCTTCTTCACAGATTTAGAAAAAACTACTTTAAATTGCATGTGGAACCAAGAAGGAGCCTGCACGGCCAAGATAATCCTAAGCAAAAAGACCAAAGCTGGAGGCATCATGCTACCTGACTTCAAACTATACTATAAGGCTACAGTAACCAAAACAGCATGGTACTGGTACTAAAACAGAGATATAGACCAGTAGAACAGAACGGAGGCCTCAGAAGTAATGCCACACATCTACAAACATCTGATCTTTGACAAACCTGACAAAAACAATCAATGGGGAAAGAATTGCCTATTGAATAAATGGTGTTGGGAAAACTTGCTAGCCATAGGCAGAAAACTGAAACTGGACCCCTTCCTTCCACCTTATACAAAAATTAACTCAACATGGATTAAAGACTTAAATGTAAGACCTAAAACCATAAAAACCCTAGAAGAAAACTTAGACAATACCATTCAGGACATAGCCATGGGCAAATATTTCATGACTAAAATATCAAAAGCAATGGCAGCAAAAGCCAAAATCAACAAATGGGATCTAATTAAACTTAAGAGCTTCTACACAGCAAAAAAACTATCATCAGAGTGAACAGGCAACCTACAGAATGGGAGAAAATTTTTACAATCTATCCATCTGACAAAGGGCTAATATCCAGAATCACAAGGAACTTAAACAGATTTACAAGAAAAAAAACAACCTCCCCATCATAAAGTGGGCAAAGGATATGAACAGATACTTCCTAAAAGAAGACATTTAGGTAGCCAACAAACACGTGAAAAAAAAGCTCATCATTGCTGGTCCTTAGAGAAATGCAAATCAAAACCATAATAAAATACCATCTCACACCAGTTAGAAGGACAATCATTAAAAAGTCAGGAAACAACAGATGCTGGAGACGATGTGGAGAAATAGGAACACTTTTACACTGTTGGTGGGAGTATAAATTGGTTCAACCATTGTGGAAGACAGTGTGACGATTCCTCAAGGATCTAGAACCAGAAATACCATTTGACCCAGCAATCCCATTACTGGGTATATACCCAAAGGATTATAAATCATTCTACTATAAAGACACATACACACATACGTTTACTGCAGCACTGTTCACAATAGCAAAGACTTGGAATCATGTTTACTTTTAAAGCATTAACCCATTTGAAATTTTTTCAGGTATATAGTATAAGATAGGGCTCTAAATTTGTCTTTTACCAAATGGCTATTCAGTTTTTAGGAAAGCTATCTTTCTCCCACTGATTTGAGGTGCTGCTTTATCATTAGCAAACCACTATATATACATAAACTGATTTCTGGATTTCCTAATCTGCTCCATTAGTTTTCTTGCTCTTTCAGGTACCTCATCATTTTAATTATAAAGGCTTTACATTTTACATCATCTTTTCCAGGATTTACTTGGCTATTCATCCTGTTTGCTTATTTTTCCTTATAAGCTTTAAAATCAATTTTTACTACCTCCTCCTCAGAATAAAAGGACCTGCTGGCATTTTTATTAGAATATTTTAAAATTTTTATAAATAAACATAAAATGCATTGACATGTTTATGATGCTGATTCTTTAAAAATGTCATAGTTGACAAAAAAGTAGTTCGAGTCTACTTTTGTGTTTTCTAAAGTTGTTTTAATTCCTCATGTAAATTTTACTCATTTAACCTCTACATTGTCTTTATTGTTGCTACTGAAAAGGTATCTTCTCTTTAATTACGTCTTTCAATGGGAATTTGCTTATATATAAACACTGATTTTTGTATATCAATCTTGTATCTGTAACTTTGCTTAATTATCTGTCATAGTTTTCCCATCAACTTTCATGGGCTTTACAGACATATAATTTTATTCTTTGCATTAAAAAAAATCATTCCAATTTTAAGTCTCCAATACTTTCACTTGTCTAATGTTACTGGCTAATGATCACTAATACTATGTTAAATAGCAGAGGCAACAGAAAGAATCCTTGTCTAGTTCCAGATTTTGGTAGTAATGCCTCTAGTGTTACACCTTAAGAAAGGGATTTACACTTTAGGGCAGTGATGCATATAATTTATCATGTTAAGGAATTATCTATTGATTTACACATGGCCATGAACATGGGAACAACAGACACTATAGACTACTAGAGAAAGGAGGGAGTGGGGATGGGTTGAAAAACTACCTGTTGGGTACTATACTCTCTACCTGGGTGCAATATACCCACGTAACAATCCTGCACATGTACCCCTTGTATCTAAAATAAGAGCTGAAATTATGAGAGAGAGAGAGAGAGAGAGAGAGAGAGAGAGAGACAGAGACAGAGACAGAAACAGAGACTGAGAGACACTATTCCAGGTAGGAATTGTATTTTTAGTAGATACAGGGTTTCACCATTTTGGCCAAGCTGGTCTCAAACTCCTGACCTCAGGTGATCCGCCCGCCTTGGCCTCCTAAAGTGCTGGGATTACTTGGGATTACAGGCGTGAGCCACTGTGCACAGCCATTAAGCAGTTTCTTACGGGACTAACAGTTCTAAAACTTTTGTGGAAAAGGAATGATACTCTGACTTTTCAATTTCTTCCTTCATTTTAGCTTTTATACTCCAATAAAGTCAATGATGATATACAGCATTTCCTTAGAAAATGCAGCATTTCCTTAGAAAAACTACAGTTTAAATATAGCAACAAGAAAAGTAGTAGGGTTAGATTAAAAGCAGAAATCGCACACACTGTTTGTCCTTAGCTCTTATTATTTGACATTTGGAGGAGTTTTTAGCTTTAAGGAAAAGGAAAAAATAATACAGTATGCATAATGTTTAAAAAGGAACCAAATACATTTCAACAATGAAGTCCTGAATAATTCTGACTGGAGGATGGTATCTCAGAACACTTTAACTGAAGTTAAAGTGGCTCCTAATTTACAAATTGGTTGTATTTTAGGGTATTTTTGAGTTGGCTGTTTGACAATCACCAATTTCCCACAGGAAACAACGCAAAAAGCAGTTTGGTTCTACAATGGATATTTTAGTAAGAGCACAGTACTAAATTCTGGTACTAAAGTATGGTAACTGAACAGTTACAAACAAACAATCAAATAAAAAAACAGTGAGTTTCAAATAAGAGCATGGACAATACAAACCAGTATGCAATCCTAGTAACCAAAAAACCTGCTCCCTCTTCATTGGCCAGGAGATAACCTCACCTCTAATACTAGCAGTTACAACCTTTTGGAGGCACTGGCAGCTAAGGCATATTTATGAATTGTGCACGTGTGTATTTGTGTGTGTAGTAATGTAATGGCAGAGAGAGGAAATTAGTGCAGATTTTCCTCAAGGCAGGAATTTTTTAATATACTAAATGGTAGTTTATTGGTGGTTGTGAGAACTGAATTAATACCTGATACTGTATCTTCAGAACCTAAGGAAGTATTGAGGAAAAAGCAGATGGTTTAATAAAAACTGCTGAATTTTTGCAAAATGATATTCTTATATAATTAGGTTCTTAAGTTCAAAATTCTGTTTACCATTACTATGCTCATGTGTTCCTTCCAGTATTATAAAACCCTCTGCCAACCTTTCTTAACTAGGGGTTCTCATCTGAACCAATGAACACAGAAAATGATCTTAGTGACTATTTCTCAATTCCCCCAAGGATAGTACACAACTGTACTTATCTAGATACCTAGGTAAGAAGTCAATAATTCCACACAAATTGAGGCTTTATAGTATTAGGGTGTTCTTTCCCAATTGAGAAAGGCTGTCAGACTAATCAGTATTTATAAATGTTCTATGATGGTTTTATATGTGATTAAAGAATACAATAACTATGCAATAATAGTCCCATATGTTCAATTTTACAATATGGGTACATACACAAGCAGCAAGTTAAAATCTTGGTAAACTGGTTACCTTTATCTTAGTCCCCAAAAGTACAGTTCACAAATTATAATCACTTGAAAGGCAAACCACAAAGGAAATTGTCAGGGAACACCCAAAAGCAATTTTGAAAAAAGTAAAATCTCCACAGTTTGTCATATGGTAACTTCCTACATATTAAAAAAAATGCTTACTTTTTACTTAATACAGGACACAAATTTATTCTATTTTATTCTTTCTATTTAAACATGAAATCAACAAGATTTATGAAAATCAGTATAGGGCCCAAATCCTGTATTCATGAACAATGATGATCTCTTACAATTTAGAATTTCAAGTTTATAATTTTGTTTCCATTAATGCAAATTCTATTTCATACCTCTGTTTACGATCACTGTCATTTCTAAAGTCTGTACCTTAGTTTGCCTCTAAAAATTGGTTTCCTTTAAAATTAACATGCTATTTCAAAACTTTTTAGACCTAACAAAAAGACTTTCTTTTGGTTAAAAAGGTTTTTTTTTTGTATTTATAAATGATTTTATGGTTAAAAGAAAAAGGAAGAAAAAAAAAGTAGAAAGTACCACAAGACAGTAACCAGTGAGTTGCAGAAAATAGATTAAAAAAAAATCTAGCAAGGCTTCAGAAATACCACACCAGTAACAAAGTATATTCCTGTATATTGCTTAGTTTCACAATTTTCCACCATACATAGGTACTCCTTTTATTTAAATGAATAAAAAAAAAATCAAGCTACAGATCTATGTAAATGGCCTCATTTCTAAATTGCAGTGAGACTCAAAGCTACAACTAATTGCTCAGATTTCTGCATTCTAAGATATGAATTCATTTTCTATCCCAACTCACCTTAGGGAAAAAAGGAGCAGAACTACTCTGAAAGCTCTTATAGGAACTATATTTTCAGGAAATAAAAAAATCACATTCTTACATTATATTCATTCTCCTGTTTTTCATTGAGAAACAAAAGTCATCACAATACAACTCAGTTTTACCCCAAAATTTATTATCACCCTTTGTTTGTGTTAGAAAGTGTTGAGAAAAAAAAAAAACTGTCTTTTTCTAAGAAATCACTTTCACTGTGGAAGTGAAAATGGAACACTGGGCAACCTAGAAGGGATAGACATATATTTCCATGGCACGTTTTCAACTGAGCAACAGTAGACCCAGAAAATGTATAAAGAGTGCCACTATTTTTTTGCTATTGATGAACTGTAAATACTGAATACATAAAAATTAATGGTAGGGAAAAATACTTCTTTATACTCTATTCAGTCGATTTTTCAAAGAGGTTTCATGATTTCCTCAAATCAGGCAAATTTTTACCAATTTGAAAAACATCTCAGAGTGATCTCCTTGCAAATAGTTTATTATCAGGTATAAATTTAAATAAATTCAGTTTGCTTTCATTTTTAAATGAAAAGAAGACTGAACTAGAATTTCTTCACTTTGTACTTTGGAGCTACTTTTTAACTGAATTCCATTAAAAATCTTACACTTTTTAAAGGTCTAAGTCAAAAATATTGACTTACCGTAGAGAAATTAAGCAAGAAACATAATTTTAAAATTACGCTACCCAGAGAGAGCCAATTAACATTCAGGAAAATATATTAGATATACATATATGAATGCTAATTGGGATTTGCTGTGTACACGTGTGCACACACACACTCTCTCTCGTTTCTCCCTCATACATGTAAAGATAAATGTATAGTTTAGACACAGACCTTTTACAAGAATGAATTTTTCTGATGTATTAGTCTGTATCTTGTTGTCATTTATTACCATTTAATTTAAGCCTCTGCTGACAATCATCCAACACTTGATATTAATTTAAAATAATGACTATATTATCTTTCATCTGAAACCTGTGAAAGCTCTCTGATGCCGACCAAGCTTAACAATCTACATACAGAACTTAAGTAGTGTTTTAAAAATATGCCTAAAAAAGATTGTAAAGAAATACTGCTAACAGTGGTTATGCGACCTCTGCATGTTGTGATCCTAGTTTTTCTTTACTTCATATGCTTTCTAGTATTTTCATAATTTTGACAATGATATTTTATAATGAGAAAACTATTAAAATTTTTCTTACCAAAAATCTAATTTCATATGCATAATACAAACAAAAGTATTATGAAAAACAAAATAAAATACAGCAAAAGAATCTCAGAATAAAAGAAAAAATCCAAAAGAAAACCCACAAAAATACTAATATGGGTCTTTTACGGTAATTTTTTCCTTATCTTTTTCTACATTATACCAAGTTTCTTTGTCAAAATAATTATCTCCATAATTGAAAAAGATTACTTTTAAATATGCAATTTCATTAAATCCTCAGCCTCTTCTCTAAATAGCCATATAGCATGTTCATGCTCTACCTGAAAACCGACCATCAGCGGAGGGCACTGTCTTCCCCAGAGCACTATTAAGAAGCGCTGTTTTCTTTCCTACACTCCAGTACTGTTGGGGCTTGTGGTGAGGCAGATGTCCTTCTTGCTTGTCACTACCACTGTTTATCACAGTGCCTCCTACTTCTTCCCTACAGCACAGTTTCCCTAAGGCCGTGCCAGCAGATTATTCCACACTCTACCTATCTTGATTACCAGGGTTACAATTCTTCATTGTCGCCCTTCAGTCACTGAAAAATTTGATAATGGACTTACTATCTTTCCACCTCTACTCTTTTCATTATTCTTGATTTAAATTATCCATGTGGACAATCCACCCAACATCTGGTAAGCTAAGCTTATCTTCTGCCCCGATAATCACACTTTAGGCCTTAAGATCTCAATCCCAAACATCTTATAATCTGAACAACCCTTTCTATTTCTGGATCACTTCCCCTAATACCTCTACTCTTAATACTTCTTCCCACACAGGGAAGATAGGGTCATTGGATTAGACTGACCCTATCTTAGACCACTAAGTAGATTAGACCACTGAACCTAACACCTTTTTTTAAGCATGTATCAATTACCTTTAACTCTTAATTTCTCACCACTCTAATCCTTGCCTGGTCCCTTTCTCACTGTCAGTACTCACCTGACAAAACCCCAAACCTGTTAAATCCAACTCTCTGTCTATTCCATACCTCTTACCAAGTAGCTGAACAAGACTGAAGAAAAACATACAACTATTCTGGTTGTTTTCACTTTAAGTTCATGACCACAAACCTCAAAGTGGGCCCTCTGTGCTGCCAGGCAATCACACTACTCCCCTTTACAGCAAAAGGCTTTGAAAAGGAGTTGACTTAGTTGCTATCTCCATTTCCTCCCCTCCCATTCTCTCTTGAAGCTACTCTGTCTGATCAGGCTTTCATTCGTATCACCCTTCTTAGTCCCAGCAGCATTTAGCAGCATTGATTAATCCTTCCTGTTTAGCAGGTTTCTTTACAAGTATCTTTCTTCCCACCTCGCTGGCCACTCCACTTGGTTGCATCTGCCTCCTGACTACCCCAAGGGCTCAGTTCTCAGGACCCCTATCCTCTGTCAATACTCGGTCTCTGAGCAAAGTATGTATTAAATATGACTTTAAATAACATATATAATCTGATGACACCCAAATTTCTATCTTCCACCCCAACCTGCTCCCTGAACTCTAGAGATGCAGATATATAAATATGTATCTACCACTCTCTGCTCATTGTGCTCCAGTTGCACTGCCCTTCTTATTGTTCCTTGTATCTGGCATATCCTGCCTCAATGTTTATACTTGAAGTTCCCTCACCAGGGATATTCTTCCTCTGAACAGTCCCATGTCCCTCTCCTCCACCATTTAGTCTCTGGTCCATTATTACCCTATGCAGAAGACTTTCCAAGCCCTTCTAAAATAGCATCTTCTAACCCGACTCTATGGCATCTGTCACCAACTGACAGTCCATTATTTATTTGCATGTTCATTTGCTTTACTGGCTGTCTCCCTATTAAAATGTAAGATCCATGAGGGCAGGCTATTTGCCTAGCTCACTGCCTGGCAAAGTGGGTACTAAACATTTGTTGAATTTTAAGATATATGAAATTTTTCTGTTATCTCCAAAGGGTGGGATTATGAGAACCTTTCAATAGGTAAATGATACATTTCAGTAATGTTAGAAATGTTTACAATAAACATGTTGATATAGTTTAGATCTGTGCGTGCCTGCCCAAATCTCATGTTGAACTGTAATCCCCAATGCTGGAGGTTGGGCCTGGTGGGAGGTGTTTGGATCATGGGGACAGATCCCTCATGGCTTGGTGCTTGTCTTTACAATAGTGAGTTCTTTCGAGATTTAGTCATTCAAAAATGTGTGGCATCTTTCCCCCATATCTATTTCTTTCTCTCTCTCTCTCACCATGCTACATGCCTGCTCTGCCTTCACCTTCCGCCATGATTGTAAGCTTCCTGAGGCCTCCCCAGGAGCTGAACAGATCCAGCACTATGCTTTCTGTAAAGCCTGTAGAACTGTGAGCCAATGAAACCTCTCTTCTTTATAGATTACCAAGTCTCAGGTATATCTTTATAACAATGCAAGAACTGACTAATACACATGTATTACTTTGGTTATCAGGGAAAAAAAGAGAAAATAATAAAAATATTAAAGCTTAACAATAACAAAAAGGAATCCGATTATATGACCTGAAACTATGTATTTATGTAAGTTACAGAGAAGTTTATAAGTAGGTCAATAGGACCTAGACAAGGATGACAAATAAGTCTTACCTTGGAAGTCAACTGTAATTGGCTGGTTGTGGTTGCCTGAAGCACTATATTGAAAGGGACCCTGAAGCTAAATCGGTTTTAGCAGGCAGAAGTACCATAATGAGGGCTATTTCCCAGGAAAACAGAAGGAGTGGGAATAGTGGCATTCATGCTAGATGAATTCCGATGCCAGATGAATGCCACTCCATGACGTTAAATCCAGGTGCGGACTATTTTCAACCCTTTCTGTTCAGTTGGCTGCTCCCAAGAATGCCTGTTTGTATACTCTTTGTCTACTTGAAATTTCCATATAAATGTAAGAGATCTCAAACTTACATCCAAAACAGAACTTCTGATCTATAGTTCCCTTCAAAAACAAAAACATTACCTTTCTCCCAGTCCCCTCTCTTTCAGTAATGACACCTCATTCACTCAGTTGCCGAGATAGACTATCCTTAATTCCCTTCGTTCACTCAACCCTGACCCATACATTCATATTCTCAAGCACATCTTGTTAGCTGTACCCCAAAGCATTTTCTAACTTTATCTGTGTCTCTCCATATCTAAGGTTAGTACCTAAGACCAAACCACCATGGCCTCTCCTCTGGTCCACTTTAATCTAATAGCCTTCTAGCTGGTCTGCCTTTTCTCACTTGTGCCCCCTTATAATCTATTATCCACATGACAGCCAAAATCATTTTTTAAAATGAATATCAAATAATGTCACACCCTTATTGTGTCCCATTGCACCTAGAAAAAATCCAAACTCTTAACCCAGGTCTATCTCTCCAACTTTATCTCAAACCATTCTCCTCTTACTCCCTATGCTTCAGCCATACTGGCCTCCTTTCAGTATCAAAGCTGTTTTCACCACAAGGCCTTTCTACCAACTGATCCCTAGACTAGAATGTTCTTCCTCTGACAAGCTTTTCTTATGACAATAAGATCTCAGGTTAAAGGTCCCTTCTTCAGAAGTCTTCCAGATCTACTCAAATTAAAGTAGAACTCAATCACTATCATATAATCGTATCTTAAATCTACACAATACAAATAACTATTTGACATCTGAGCAGTCTAATTTATTAATTTGTTTGTTGTCTCACTCCTCTATCACAATATAGGATCAAGACAGTGAAGATCTTGTCTTTTTAAGATTAAGTAGGTGAGAGGGCCTACTTAATATGTGTTATATTCAGTAAAACAAGTTTCCCTTGTGTGTCTGTGTGTGTTTATTTATTTAAATTAGAGAAATAAATGAATGAGAACAGAACTAAGAATTCCCAATTTGGAATTAAAGTAGTTGTCTGAGGTTGAAAAAGACCCACAGATTTATTTTGATTCAAATTCAAAGTGTATAAACTTTTTTTTTTTTTTTTGCCAGGGAGAATTAGGTGCTGAATTTAAAACAATGAAAAACCAATTGGCCCTAATGGAGCTCCAGAGTGATAATAAACAGGCTATAGCAAGTAAATGCCATGAAAAGGGTACTATAGTAGAAGGTGCTATAGGTACACTTAACTCAACCTGGGAGGTAGAGCATCAGGAAATGCTTCCCAAAGAAGTGCCATTTAAACTGAATCTAATCTAAAGGATGAGTAGTTGTGATACATACACGTGTGTTGGTGGGAACGGGTAGGGGTAGGGCAAGGAAGACATGAAGTATAAGGGTATTTTAAACAGAGGAAATATGAGCAAAGCCCAGAATCCAGAGAGCTGAAAATATACTCAGGAAACTAAAAATAATTTACTGTGGCTGAAGAGCAAAGTATGAATTGAGAAGTACTGAGAGAGACCAAAGAGGTCAACAAGGGTAATACCATGAAGCCCTATTAAGGAGTTCGGACTTTATGCTACGGGTAAGAGTCATTAAAAGATTTAAATAATTTTTATATGTAACATAAACCTCATTAATAAAAGATAATTTTAGCCAATGTGAAGTGTTTAGAGGGAGACAGGTCAATGTGGAGACTGCTACAGTTTTCCAGGCAAGACATAATTGTAGCCAGAATTAGAATAGTAAGAGTGGAGACATAAGTGAATATTAAGATCTTACTCTGAGAAGTATTTAGGCAATTACGTGAACACTAAAAGCACAAATAAAGAGGTATAGTTGTAACAGTGAATAAATTACCAAAAGTCAGGTTTCACAGAATATGGGACATCTAAGCTGAACTTTCAAGAAGTACAGTAAGATTTACAAAGAAAAAAAGGTATTTCAAACTATATGAAATCCATTTTTTTCCTTTTTATATAGAGACAGAATCTCACTCTGTCACCCAGGCTGGAATCCAGTGGCACCATCATAGCTAACTGCAGCCTTAAACTCCTGGGCTCAAGAGATCTCCTGCCTCAGCCTCCCAAGTAGCTGCGACTGTAAGTACACAACCACCATGCCCAGCTAATTTTCAAATTTTCTGGAGAGACATGATCTCACTATGTTGCCCAGGCTGGTCTTATACTCTCCTGAACTCAAACAATCCTCTTGTCTCAGCATCCCAAAGTGCTGGGATTATAGTTGTAAGCCACTGTGCTGAGCCTACAACAGACTTTTTTATAGCAGAGTTATTTCCTTGTTCAAATAATTTGAAAAAATTAAAAAATGATCTGTGTGTTTAAAATGTATATCCAATTTTTTTAGGCAGAAACTCTTTAAAAGTCTCCATTTATGACTAATCATACATTATCATTCCATCATACTCTATTAATTGATTCTAATAGACTACCAGCTATAAGAATCATGAGGGTCTGGTCTCTAGCAGCTCTTTGTTATCATTACAAAAAAGTTTTCCTGACAGTGAAATCACAATGAAAAAATAAAAACAGTTAAGACATATACAGTGTATATGTACACTTCTAAATAACTGAAGACTTTAAAATAATGGAACATAGTGTCTTATCATTATGATAAAAATTAAACCAATAATAAAACATATCTCAGAGTGAGTTAAAAGATAACTATATAATCTAATTCAACAAACATTTATTGAGAATTTATACACTTACACAAGTATATCGTATATCTTTCCATATACATTGGCACTAGAGTATATCGTGTATCTTTCCATATACATTGGCAATAGAAATATAAAGAGCTAGGAGACAGATGCTTCCTCAAAAATTTTGTAAGCCAGATAGGAAGACAGACATAATTCATTTCAGGAAGCATTTTTACAAGACTTCTGCAATGATAATGTGACTCTATGAATAAAAATGGTTCTAGTACAGGAGACTTTGATATTCTTTTGAATTTAATAATGTAAGACGCAGATGTCAAAGGAATAATACACTAACTATAGTGAATATATTTTATACTTCCATAATTTTATTCTATAGATGTAATGTTGGATTCAAGAAAATTACTACTGATTTGAACTATGACCAAAAAGTTTGACTGCCAAGTATCAAAAAGAAGCAGACTCTAGGTAAGAAATACATGGCAAACACAGAAAACATATGACGATTAAAAGAGAATCTGGCTGGGTGCAATGGCTCATGCCTGTAATCCCAGCATTTTGGGAGGCTGAGGTGGGTGGATCACCTGAGGTCAGGAGTTCAAGATCATCCTGGCCAATATGGTGAAACCCCATCTCTACTAAAAATACCAAAATTAGCCAGGCAGTAACGTACAGCTGGTTGCAGGTGGCTGTAATCCCAGCTAGTAAGGAGGCTGATACAGGAGAATCGCTTGAACCCAGGAGGCGGAGATGGCTGTGAGCTGAGATTGTGCCACTGCACTCCAGCCTGGGCGACAGAGCGAGACTCCGTTTCAAAAAAAAGAAAAGAAAAGAAAAGAGAATATATATAGGAATTTCATAAAAAACAAAGGAAAACAACATATTATTTGTATTTTAGATCTGTAATTTAAGTAACATATTTATCTCCTAGTTCTTATTTTAATACTTGAAAGTAACAATAACACTTACCTTACAACTATAAGAATGGCTATAAGTATTGAACAGATAGGATCTGCTATCATCAGACCAAAATTTTGCATCATGATGGCAGAAGCAATTACACCAATACTTCCAAGTGTATCTGCTAGGATATGTAAAAATACACCTAGAAATAAACCATAATAAAAATCAAAACAGTATCTTTTGGTTAATTTGAAATACAAATATATCCTAGAACTATACTCTTAATTATATATATAAAAAACTAGATATCAATTTCAAAAGTAAGTAAGCATGTATATTCACCATTTAGTAACCATGTAATATAATAGTATATTTTTGAATTAAAATCATTTTTCTGTTTCAAATTAACAGGGGTTAAAACATCTGACTGGTAAATTATACTTGTTCTTAATGGTACAAATGAAGTAGAGAAACAAGTTGATTTTAAAAATTGTTTGTGAACATTCACCTCTGGCTAAAAGGAGTCCAAAGGTTAACAATTTGTTAGGGGAAGGAAACTGCATTAGGCTAAAAAATCTCGTCAAGAAAACTTTTTAACTATAGATATATGTACCTACAGAGCCCTCTGCTGGTAATTAGAATTATTACCATTCGGGACTACAATTCCCTATAAACCGTTAACTCTACTTATCCTTTTATTAATTATCCTAAAAGCTCTACCTAAATTGGTTACATGCTACACTCAAAGGTGATGCGAAAGAAGGCAGAGATTTGAATATTTTAAAATAAATATAAAATACACGTTGTACTTTTAATAATTAAATATTAATTTGGTAGAATACTGATGTTATACTGATATTCTAAGAACTTAGACATAATAACATTTAGTAAGTCAAAGTTACCCAGAAAACCATTTAAAATGTCAGGAAGTAAGATTTATGTACAATATTTCCTGCGAAAACTCAACTAAGACAAATTATTCAACATTTAGATCTTTAATACGAAATTTCTATATAGCAAAACATTCTCTTAAACTTCAGCCATGTCTTGCTAAAAGTAGAACATCCTTCAACACCATCATCTGCCCTATCTGTAAAGAAAAAGTTAATGCATAAAAAGCACGTATCTATTTGAGAAATATTTAATTTTTCCTTTTTATTATTTGCTCTACAATAAAGGGTAAACTATAATAATAATTATTATTTGAAACAAAACAACAAGTTTTGCTCTTGTTGCCCAGGCTGGAGTGCAATGGCACAATCTCGGCTCACTGCAACTTCTGCCTCCCAGGTTCAAGCGATTCTCCTGCCTCAGCCTCCAGAGTAGCTGGGATTTACAGGTGTGCACTACCACGCCCAGCTAATTTTGTATTTTTAGTAGAGACGAGGTTTCTCCATGTTGGTCAGGCTGGTCTCGAACTCCCAACCTCAGGTTATCCCCTGCCTCGGCATCCCAAAGTACTGGGATTACAGGCATGAGCCACCACACCTGGCCTAAGTGTAATTATTTTTAGGTATAGAAACACAAACTTACTTCAACTCAAGAAATTTTCTCGTAATTTAAAAACTGACTGGTAACGGGTCAAATCAAATCTTGTGTTCTGGGAAATTATACTTCATATTTTCTGCCACTGATGGAAATTTGTATGAAATATTACATTAAATATAAATCATCCCTCACTACCTACATATAACTTTTCATTTATATACAGTTTGACTCATTATAACTGTTCTTCAAAAAGAACTGTTCTTTAATAACAGCTCTCGGCTGGGCGTGGTGACTCATGCCTGTAATCCTAGCACTTTGGGAGGCTGAGGCGAGTGGATTACTTGAGGTCAGGAGTTCAAAACCAGCCTGTCCAACATGGCAAAACCCCGTCTCTGTTAAAAAATACAAAATTAACTGGGCATGGTGGTGCATGCCTGTAATCCCAGCTACTCGGGACGCTGAGGCAGGAGAAATGCTTGAACCTGGGAGGCGGGGGTTGTAGTGAGCCAAGATTGTGCCACTGCACTCCAGCCTGGGCAACAAGAGCAAAACTCCATCTCAAAAAAAAAAAAAGAAAGAACAGCTCTCTTAAAAACTCTTCCAAAACAAAAGAATTTAGTCAGATATAGAATATTCAGTTCCTATCAGCTATTTCAAATAGCAATGATTTATGTACAACATTTCCTGGAAAAAAAAAAACTCAACTAAGACAAATTATTCAATATTTAGATCTTTAATACAAAATTTCTATATAAAAAACATTCTTAAACTTCAATCATGCCTTACTAAAAATAGAACATTCTTCAACACCATCATCTGCCCTATCTGAAAATAAAACGTTAATGCAAAAAAAGCACTATCTACTGGAGAAATCGGTTAATAATGTTGGGCCACTTTACTTTTAAAACTAAGACTGGAAAAAAAAATACACATCAAAGGAGATTGAAGGTCACTAACTACAAACTCCAATATATGATACATGCTTTTAAACCTTTATATTCTTTAATCAGTGTTTTGGTAGAATAAAAAATGAAAATAACTCGAAATATAAAAGGAAAAAGAAAATAATGATTTGTTCCTGATTTTCCTCAGAGTTGAAAGTCCCTTGCCACAATTTATTTGCTAACCTGAAAACTGATTTTATTAGTGTCATTAAAACTACCTAAGCCCTTCTTACTATATAAACTATTTAAGAAGAAAAATCACTAAGAAAGAAATATAAACTAGGATGTTTAACTTATCCAAAGTTAAAAGCCTTAGAAGACGTGGTAGGATACTGATAATCTAACTCCCCAAGAACTTAGTAAGCCAGGGGTCAAGATGTAGCAAATAATTGAAAAATCTAGTTAATTCAAGTTTTTCATGCATGAGTATCTATCTACCTGGTCATTTTACAATAAGTTTTTAATACCAGGTAGATATCTCTGTTCTTCAGCTATTTACTGGGCTCTTCAGCCACCATTAACTGATGAATATTCAGAAAATATCAACTTATTTTCATAATAACTTATAAAAAAGACAATTAGGAAGGCAAATCTAACTTCCTTTCCTCCAACTTGTGATGACTTTCAAAATTAAATTCTTATTATCAAGGCTAATTTATAGTACTGGATATAGATGCATCAAATATGCATGATTATAAGCTATTTCAGCAAATGTTATTCTAAAACAATTCCATATATTTTGTAAATGGAAAACTTGTGATTGGAAGACACATTTAAGCCTTCTGAAAATAAATTTCTCAGTATGAAGGAATATATTCACAGTGAAAAAATAAAAAACAAGAGTTACATGAAGTAATAGAGGTGCAGTTGAGATTGAATCAGAAGCCAATCAGAAAAGTCAGACTGAAGTCAAAAGTTAATAAAGGTAAGAAGATAGCAGAAAATTAGGAAATCCTGACAATAAAGTCTAAATAGAAACCCAGAGCCAGAGATTGGTTCATAACCCACCCTCCCTCCCCCCCAGAAAACTACTATAATTCATAGACAGGATTGATTTTCTCTGGCTTGTATAACTTTGTAATATACAATTTTACACAACATGTAAGCTCCTACAGGTATTAGTTACGGATGGCCTACAAATATGATGGAGTTCTCACTTTGCATTAGATTTTTAGCTCTAAATTTTCCCACAATATAAAAATATATTAAACATTATTCTTGGAAAAACTATGTAATAATCTTATAAAGGCAAACATATGACTACAGACAGTCCTCGACTTAAAATGATCAACTATGATTTTTCAACTTCACGATGGTGCAAAAACAGTACGCATTCAGTAGAAACTGAACTTCAAATTTTGAATTTTGGTCTTTTCCTGGGCTAGCAATAATGTGCTATGATCATCTCTCATGATGCTGAGCAGCAACAGCAGGCTCCCAGTCAGCCATGCGATCGCAAGAGTAAACAACTGATATTATACTTCACAGTAGACTGTATTCAATAAAGTACATGAGATATTCAACACTTGATTACAAAATAGGCTTTGTGTTAGATGATTTTGCCCAACCGTAGGCAGATGTCAAGTGTTCTGAGCACATTTAAGGTAGGCAAGGCAAAACTACTATGTTCAGTAAGTTAGGTGTATTAAATGCATTTTCAACCTACAACATCTTCAACTTACCACAGGTTTATTAGGCCATAACTCCACAGTAAATCAAGAAGATTGATACAATGTTTATAGTCACAGGCATGGCCATTACTTCTATTTAAGCAGAATAGTTTCTGAATCTTTTTCTTTTGAGATGGAAGTCTCACACGTTACCCAAGGTGGTCTCAAACTCTTGGGCACAAGCAATTCTCCCACCTCAGCCTCCTGAGTAGCTGGCATTGTAGGGCACATGCCAACTGTACCCAGCTCAATATTTTGCTTTCCTTATTAAATCTGAGAAAACAGTCAAGTGATAATTAAAAGAATGTCTACTAATATATCTACTAGTATATATAAAAAGATCACTAGAAAGGCTAACATTCTAAACACAAACACTATGTTATATATTTTTCTTAAAGGAAAACTTCAAACAACTAAAACTTCAAAAATTATAAAAGCAGTTTCAAAAAACTAAGAAACATAAAAATTGCTTGTCATACCTTGTAAAATCTGTCTGCTGGGTCCTGTTGTTTCTTTTAAGGAGGGACCATCTGTGGAGAATTAAGTTACTTTAAAACATGTTTTCAATTCCCCATTCAAATTTTTACAACTCAGACTCCTTTTCATTCAAAGGCATCATCAGGACTGCATGGCTATATAGCCATATCAAAACTACAAATTTATTTTTTAAATTTAATAAAATAATTGAGTGGAGGTAAATTTAGTGGAGGTAATTTTTTAAATTCATCAAAGGTATGGAGTATTACAGAAATTATTGTATTAAAAAAGATTAAAAGCACAGGAAATTAAAAACACTGTAAAAATCTTCCAATACTCATAACATATCTTCCAATACTTTTACAATTGGAAAATTCAGAGAAAACCAAATGTACTGCTTGAAGTTATGAGGCCCAAGAAATGAAGCCAGGACAGAATGATAACCTGACTATGGTAATAGTAGTTTTTCAACAGCTTCTAGCTTAATGTGGCAAACTCTTCATACAGAAGAGATAAAAATACTATTTTTTTTCACTTTGCCTTTATGATGAAAAAAATGCTATAATTTCTATCCTTAAATATCTAGAAAATTACTAATCACCTTTAACACTGAAGCAGAAAATACAGGTAAACAAGACAAAAGATAACCAATATTTGTTTAAACAGAGCATCAGTAAGACTGACAAGCTTTCTGATCACAACTAACAAAGTAGATGCTACTGTCATTTGTTCATGGCCCACAGCACCAAAAAGGTCAAAGAACCCTTATCAGTACAGCTTTGATAGAGCATTGCAATATTCTGCAATAATGTAACAAAGAAATACAAAAGCATAACACCACATAATATTTCCTATCTAGATATAACACTGCTGTGTGGGAAGGAAGAAGTCGCTACCCTAAAAAATCCAGCTGATAGCCAAAAGTGTGAGGGATATGCAGTTTTCAATTATTTTGATATGCATGTGAGCAAAAAAGTTGGACAAGCAGGGTTTTAAAGCACACCAGTGTAACTGTTATAAAAACACAGCATATTTTAGAGACCGACACAGGCCACAGGCAAAAATAGACAAGTGGGATTACATCAAATTAAAAAGCTTCTGCAAGGCAAAGGAACCAAATAACAAAATGAAAAGGTAACTTACAGAATGACAGGAAATATTAGCAAACTATGTATCTGATAAAATATATACGGAACTCACAACCAACAGCAAAAGTAAATAAGTAACCTAATTTTAAAATGGTCAAAGAGTCACAGAAAGACACACAGTGCATGTTCTCACTTACTTGTGGAGGATAAAAAATCAAAACAATTGAACTCATGGATGCAGAGAGTAGAAGGATGGTTACCAGAGGCTGTGAAGGGTAGTGTGGTGCTGTGGGGGGAGTGGGGATGGTTAATGGGTACACACACACACACACACACACACACACACACACAAATAGAGTGAATAAGACCTACTACTTGATAGCACAACAGGGTGACTACAGTCAATAATAACTGCACCTTTCAAAATAACTAAAAGAGTATAACTGGATTGTTTGTAACACAAAGGATAAATGCTTGAGGGAAAGATACCTCATCTCCATGATATGATTATTTCACACTGCATGCCTGTATCAAAACATCTCACGTATCCCATAAGAATATACAACTGGCCGGGCGCAATGGCTCATGCCTATAATCCCAGCACTTTGGGAGGCCGAGGAGGGTGGATCACGAGGTCAGGAGTTAGAGACTAGCTTGGGCAACCCGGTGAAACCCTGTCTCTACTAAAACACAAAAAATTAGCTGGGCATGGTGGCAGACGCCTGTAATCCCAGCTACTCAGGAGGGTGGGAGAACTGCTTAAACCCAGGAGACAAGAGGTTGCAGTGAGCTGAGATTGGGCCACTGCACTCCAGCCTGGGTGACAGAGCAAGACTCCATCTCAAAAAAAAAAAAAAAGTGTCTGTATATATACATGTATGTGTGACACACACACATACATACATATATACCTATTGGCCGGGTACGATGGCTCACGCCTGTAATCCCAGCACTTTGTGAGGCCAAGGTAGGCAGAGGAGATTGAGACGATCCTGGCTAACATGGTGAAACCCCATCTCTACTAAAAATACAAAAAATTAGCCAGGCATGGTGACACATGCCTGTAATCCCAGCTATTCAGGAGGCTGAGGCAGAAGAATCACTTGAACCTGTGAGGCAGAGGTTGCAGCGAGCTGAGATCGCATCACTGCATTCCAGCCTTGGTGAAAGAGCAAGATCCATCTCAAAAAAGGAAAAAAAAATAAAGAATATATGTCTACTATGTACTCACAAAAATTAAAAAAAAATTTATAAACAAATAAATGAAATAAAATTTTTTAAAAAAATTAAATGGCCAAATATTTGAATGGACATTTCTTTGAAGAAGACATACAAATGGCCAACAGATATATGAAAAGATGCTCAACATCACTAATCATATGGGAAATGCAAATCAGAATCACAATAATATATCATATCATACCTGTTAGGATGGCTATTACCAAAAAAAGCAAAAGCAAGTGTTGGCAAAGCTATGGAGAAAAGGAAACCCTTGTATACTACTGGTGGCAATGTAATCTGGTACAGACACTATGGAAAACAAAATTGGAGGGTGCTCAAAAAAAAAAATAGTGGAACTACCATATAATCAGCAAGCTGAGTATTATATCCATGAGAACTGAAATCAAGATCTCAAAGAGATACCTATACCCCCAGGTTCATTGTAGCATCATCCACAATAGCCGAGATCATAAAATCACCTAAAAGTGTCTGTCAGCAGATGAATGGATAAAAAAATGTGGTATATACATACAGTGAAATGTTATTTAGCCTTTAAAAATATCATGCAATTTGATATAACGTGGATGGACTGGGATGACATGCCAAGTAAAATAAGCCAGATGCAGAGAACAGATAGTACATGATCTCAGTACTTCAGGGATCTGAAGTCATCAAACTCACAGAGACAGACAGTAGAATGGTGGCTACAGCCACCATTTCACTGAAGGGAAAGTGAATTGGGGAGGTGTAGCTCAAAAGGGGAAAAGAAGCTTCAATTTTGCAAGATGAACAAGTCCTAGAGATGTACAGTACAGCAAAGTGCCTACAGTTAACAATACTGTACCATATACTTGAAAATGTTTTAAGAGGGTAGATTTTAGGTTAAATGTTCTTATCACCAAAAAAGAGGGAGGGGGGAACTTATAGAGGTGAGAGTCATCTTTATAACATTGCTTAGAGTGAAAGTTTCATGGATGTATACTTACAAACTCATCAAGATGTATACTTTAAAAAGGTATACCTTTTTATATCAATTATACCTTAATTTTAAAAATCTGCAAGAATGCAAATTCAAACACTGCCAATATAAGCTCACAGCTTCAAATCCCTGTAGAGTTATGTGTCAGTCATCCTTGCACCAAAAATAAATTCAAGGTGATGCATACCTTAGCTAGCCACTCCTTCAAAACAAAACCCAGTGGATAAAGGCTGGGAGAACCACTGCATCTGGAGTCTGTGTGAGAAGAGAATGAGTGAGAAATTTACTTCCTGGCTCATTCCACTCTCTTCTTCCTTGTTGATCAAAGTACATCGTACAGTGGGTTAACTCTCTTTTGTTTTGGGGATTGTTGCCTAGACCCTTGAGAAAGCAGCTTGGAAGCCAGAGCATCTGGTAGTCCAGCCTAACCCATGCTCAGGTGCAGCAATTTCTCCCTTATCAGGTGATGCCGCACACACATGAGGGCTCCTAGGCCTATGGGAGCGTGTACTATGGCAGCTGTGAGTAGAGTTTTCAGCAGCACAAATACGTAAGCCACTGGCAGGGGACATCCTTCAAAGACATAAGGCATGTGGCCAAGCCAGGAGAAAGGGGAACAAAAGGGGAGGAGCTGACCTAGCGTAAAGTAGAATCCAGATTCAGCTCAATCTGAACACCTGAACTGCGTGAATACATAGAGATACAAGATGTTGTAAGTAATGTAGTGAAATAATACAATAAAATGATACCCAAGAATACCACACAAACAATGCATTAGAGTCAGTTAGATACAACAATTAGCAGCATTAGGCCTCTAAGAACTTCGGATAATTCTTAGTGTTTACAGACAAGCACATATAAAATAAACAAAGAAACAAAAGGAGGATTCAAAATCATAGGAAACTAGTAATATACTAGTGAAACCACCCCTATAAACTTTATACAATTAATCAGAAAATAAGGGACAGGGAGAGATGAAAATAAACCCAGCTTGCAACACATTCAGCATTGACAAGTAAGTCAGCTTGCTCTCTGACCACCTTTCTCATAGCTGTTTGGTGCATATTGTCCTAGAATCAGGCAGACCCTGCTACAAGATCTGAACATTATGAAATGTTAACTTTTCCCTTTGAGATATTTTTTCAGGTCCCGCATACCAGTGAAACTACTGACAGCAGCTGGTCTAAAGGATGCCACTTAACTCCAGCTGTTTAAGGGACCCCATGAAAAGCTGATTCATAAAAAAAATGCAGTTTCCACATGCTGATGATTTCATAGCACTTACCTTGACCAATCAATGATCCCAATTTTCCAGCCTTTCGCTCGTCATGGTTCCCTAAAATCTCCAGCCCAGAATTCTTTGGGGAGATGGATTTGAGGGACTCCTCCCATCTCGCTAGGTGCCCTAAGAGCACTGAACTCTCTCTGCTGCAAACCCTGCTGTCTCAGTGTAATGAATTTGTTACTGCACAAGGGGCATACAAACCTGTAAGCCCTATAACACTAGGAATAGAACATCAGGTGAGTAGGACATCTAGAAATAAAAATATAATCATTAAAATTTTAAATAAAATTAATGAATGGGACAGAAATGAGCATTTGAAGAAAGTGGCAATATAACATGTAAACTTGATATTAGATCCAATGACATTGCCATATTACTCTAAACATAGTCCATAGAGAAAGAGAAAGAAAATTATGAAAGATACAACTTTACAAGCCTCTAGGAAAAGGGGACATAACACCCATCTATAATAATAGAAACAAGACTACGACTGGGTGAATAGGTAATGAAGTAACGGCCAGAAAGATTGAGAACTGCCCAGACCCACTGAATGAGTCCTCAGACTCAAAAAGCACAGGCGCCCCAAAAAAGGTGAATGAACAGAAAATCAGACCTAGACACATTGTAGTTAAGTAAAATAACACCAAAGGCAGAGAAAAGATCTGAAAACAAAACAGAACAAAAACACACACAACCTTTCAAGAGAAGAGAGTGATGACTTACACTGGGATGGCATTTAGATTAAGTTACTAGATTTTAGGAAGGATATTCTATTCATTAAGATACTCAAAAATGCAGGAGGAAGTGGCAGTGTTGTTCCATCCTCCCAGCCTAGAGAAAGGGGACAGGTAAGGATACAAGAGATGCTTAACTAAAGAGTAGAGAAGCCAGATAGAACCAAATTGTCCAAGAACCCTCCTGTTCTTTGTCCTTGTAAAGTTTCACCCTCCTTCTGGCAATGATGCTACAATAAACAAAACCATGCAAATTAGCAACCAGAGGTGGAGTGACACATAGATAATGAGCTCTATTTGACAGGATTGGCTTGGGTAGAGTGAGCAGAGTTTGCAAAGATAAGGAAGACTCAGCTAAATGGGAATGCACAAGGCATATGGAGGACTCTACTGATCCTGGACCAGGCGCCCCCCACGCCCCATAAACAAGCAGTGAGATTTTAAAAATTCATGTTGCCTGCTTCATGTAGCCTCTCAGTGTCAGTTCCTACCTGGTGAGGGTAGGAGACCTGTCTCTGCTCTGCGTGGGGGTGCTGGGTTAGGGACTGTGACTCCCTCAGGGCAAGTCCCGAGGTCTAGGTGGCACTGGTTTTCTCACACATCCCAGGCTTCTCTTTATCCCCAATTTGTCTAGATTTTCATCTGCTCCAAACATCCAGTCTTCCCTTGTTAGCACAGGCACAGCCCACCTCTATGTTACTAGCCCAAGGATTGTGGCACTGGGTGAAAACAGTATAGCTATTTACATACACAGGGGAGTCCGCAGAAACGAAATGAGAGCGCATTTTCAGGTCTTTTTAAGATAAACCTTGAGAATGGTTGATCTCCAAGTACTTTGGGGAACATAAAAAAAAATATCAATCAATTAATAAAAAGAAATACAGACTGAGTCATATCCACTGGTTAATTGCTTTCTTTCAGAGTCATCTCTACCTGAGAAGAGGTCCTGTCTAGAAGCGTTTTGACAGAGACCTTCATAGAAACTGAAGGAGGTCAGACTGTACCCACCCTAGGTTCCCAGCTTAAATTCTTCCTCCTTAAGAGTTTTTCTGGCTGTTCATTTTAAAGAACCAAATAAAATTTTCATTATTCTTATTTGAAAAAGCAATCAGAGGGACAAAATCTATCTAACCAGGTAGGGACTCCGTGTACTTTCAAGTGTGAGATGGAGTAAGAAACCCTCTTTAGGGGCTTACTGGGGCCCCAGAGCATGGAAATAAAGGAAAATCTTGAGTTCCTTCAAGAAAAATTGCAGGCTTGAGAAGTAAATAAGCGACTTGGTAAGCCGGATGGTAATAGTAGCCTAAAATGATAGCCATCAAAGTTAGAGCCACAATTTGTTTGATTCTCCCATAGAAACTAAAAATAACATTTTAACATATGTCTCTGGGTTGTTTTGCAGAAACCTGAGCCCCTATCAAATAGATACTCTGGCACTCAGACCTCAGATGAAGGGGAGCTGATGACTGAACTCTGCCCACCCTTCTTTATTCAAAATTTCTTCCTAGGATCCTGGAGAAATTCACATCCATGGGCCAGACCTAGCATTTCTTTCTCTTGTCCCAAAATATTTAAACAAAGCTACTCTTCCTTAACCAATTGCAATTCAAACTTTAAATCTAGGCTGGGTGCAGTGGCTCATGTTTATAATCCCAGCACTTTGGGAGGCCAAGGTGGGAGGATCATTTGAGGTCAGGAGTTTGAGACTAGCCTGCCCAATATGGTGAAACCTGGTCTCTACTGAAAATACAAAAATTAGCTAGGCATGGTGGCACAGTCCTGTAATCCCAGCTACTGGAGAGTCCGAGACAGGAGAATCACTTGAACTCAGGAGACAAGAAGTTGTAGTAAGCTGAGGGTAGGCCATTGTACTCTAGCCTGGGTGACAGAGTGAGAATCAGTCTCAAATAAAAACAAACAAACAAACAAAAACACAACCTTAAATCTCCCTATGACCTACCCCATGCAAGAAATCCTGCCTTTTTAGGCCAAACGAATGGATGGCCTCCACATGTTGATTTATGATTTTGCCTGTAACTTGTGCTTTCCTGAAATTGACCCCTGCCTTTAAAACTCTTGCTCATTTCCATGGGGAAGCCTGGGCCTTAAGCATGGGCTGCTGGTTTCTGGATGCTCAGTGCCCTGCATGTAAACACTCTCTCTCCCGCTGCCAATGGGCATGTGGGTGTTTGGCCTAACTGTGGCAGGTAAGTGGAGCCCAGTTCACTTCAGAAATAGAGAAAATCAAGGTATCTGACCTTGTTTTCCTCTTTAGATTTATTTTTTAAATTGATAAACAACAATTTTGTATATTTATGGAGTACAAAGTGATGTTTCTATACACACATATATCGTGGAATGATCAAATCTGGCTAATTAACATACTCATCTCCCCAAATATTTATCATTCCTCTGTAACATCCTGCTGCTGTCCATGTGTGAACGCGACAGGGCCAGAAGCAGCCTCGGACCTTGGAGAGCCGACCTGGTACCCTCAGCCAGGCCTCTGTGCTTTTCTGCTGAATACAAACATCCCACAGAGCATCAACATCAGGCAAGGCCATTCTGTGTCCGTGATAGAGCCAGATAAAACAACCCCCCTCAGTAGTCATGAACTCAAACTTTGTCCACATCACAAAAATGACCAAGCAACCCCCCTCCTGGCTCATGTGAGTGACAATGCTTCTCAGCTAAGCATAGCATTAGCCTCACTCTAATTGGGCCTTTCTATAGACAAGACACTCCTACGTGGCAATGTCCCTGTTTCTTGATCACATCCAATCCAGAGCAAAGTCCACTTCCTGCAGCTCTGCCCAGTGTCCCCTAACACAAGCCTAACCCCTGCATTCACCCTCTCTAACACGCTCTGACTGACATGACCCACGGTGCCCCATTCTGTGTGTTCTCCCTCACTGCAACATCTCAAACCCAGTTTGTTCAATGACAGGTGTGTTTCTGGCAGAGTTGTGCTGTAGGATATTGATATTACAGTCTCATCAGAGACCTTTTCTCTGCCTCATCCAGGTGAGTCATGAGTGGCAGATGAGGGAAGAGTTCGGGGCCTTTCTCTCTGCTTTGCTGGTGCTCAGAGCAAACGCGTCCCCCACCTCCTACTACCCTGTGTTCCATTTCTCCATGCACCCACCCTTCTCTCCCTTTAAAAACTGTGAAGTGATTGGAGCATAAGCATTGCTGGAGGAGAGCTGCCCCACACAACCGGTCAACAAGTGGAGGTCTCTCCATACTGGAGTTAAAAAAATGAGGTGGGAATAGCACAGGCCAGGATGAAAGGCTTTGGAGGAAGCAGACAAATGTTATTTTTAGCCTCTATGGGGGAACCAAACAACTTGTGGCTCTCACGTTATTGGCTCTTGTTTTAGGCCACTGTTACCTTCTAGCTTGCCAAGTTGCTGACTTACCTCTGAAGACCAGCTAGGTGTCTGTAGTTTCCCTTGAAGGAACTCAAGGTTGTTTTTTTTTTAATTTCCATGCTCTGGGGGCCCTGCAAACCCCTAAAGGGGGGTTCCTACTCCATCTCACACTTGACCTTCCCACACTTGAAAGTACACTGAGTCCCCACCTGGTTAGGTAGATTGTCTCTGCTGATTGCTTTTTCAAATAAGAATAATGAAAAATGTATTTCTGTTTCTTTATTCCTCCTCTTTTTAAAACTCTGATTGTCTCTTACAAACCAACATAGTGGTCATGCCCATGATGTGCTCCCCTCCCTGGGCTCCTCCCCTTGAAGGCAGACCCCACTTCTGATTCCTATCTGCTGATGATATTATGCTCCTTAATCCTTGTGCAGTGCCTGGCACACATCAGGTGCCCAGAAATGTGATCATTGAGGGAACTGGCCCATGGGGCTCTCCTTGCTTAACTAGAAAGTGCTCGTCGCCTCTCTTTCATTCCTTTTCTTTCTCTAACTCAATGCACAGGAATTCTATTCACCCTCTAGGGTTCAATTCAAATGATACCTCCCATATGAAGCCTTTCTAGAATTCACCATAAGAAGGATTCATTCCTTCCTCTGTACACCCTGGGGAAGCCAATAAATCCCTATGGAAAAATAAAAACCCAAGAATAAATGAAGACCAAATACACAGTATAAAGACAGCTCTAAAAAGGCACCTTGATTTTACCCATTCATTGCGTCAAAGCTCAGAGTCCCAGAGGGTGAAGTCCGGCAGTAAACTCTTTCCTTGCTGTTTGTCCATGTCACTGCTCCTCCTGGGGCACCTCCTCCCATCGTCATCTGTAAGAACTGTCCCCATTCTTCCAATCTGGTCACAGCTCGTCCCTGCCGCAGAGCTTTGTCTGACCTTTGCAGCCCTGGGAAGCTCCCCGACTCTGGACTCAGAGATCCCATTAGCTGTTAGCTGTAACACGGTTCTGACAACACATCATCTTCTGCCCTCTGGGGCTGGCAAAGGCAGAAATGTAAACAAACGATTATAGTGAACTGTAGAAAAGTGCTCAGTGGAGATATGAAAATGAGTCATTCTGTATCTAAGCAAGGAGCAGCTAACCCTCAGATAGGTGTGGGTGGGGGTTTTATTCACAACAAAAATCAGATCTGAGACTCTCGAATGTTAGATGCTGCTGACAGAGAGAAGAGAGACCACCTGCAAGGCACAGAAAGAGACAAAAGCTCAACTGGTTCCAAATCCACAGAAAGGAACGTCATTCAACCTGCCGAGTGCCTGGGGCACTGGCTGCCCAGGCGCTGGAGGGAAGGCCTGGTACCTGGGAAGCTATGTGCTGAGGAGGATGATGGCACAGCTTGGAGAGATGTTGGTCTGCATCCTGCCTTGTCTACATGCAGGCGACAGTGAGGGTAATGAATCACTGCTGCTGTCCTCTCCACCCTGGACCATGGCTCACCCTCAGTGGCCTGAGCAGCCCTGGAGGCTGAGGACAGCCAGGTGGCCCAGCAGCCAGAGAGGCTGCAGGAAGCGAGCAGATGTGAATAGCTCTGTGTTCCCACTGCACCGGACCTTGGCCACTCTCTGGAAACTTTAAAACTTTGCTGGAAAAGTATCAACTTTGTCAATCACTATGGACTTAAGCAAGGGCCTGCAGGTGGCTCCAAAAAGGAGGGATGGGGGCTGGCTAGAGCTTTGAAGAAAAAAGAAATTATAATGAAGACAATAATAAGGCCAGCCAAACCCCCGCCAGGTCTGCATCAGCCTTTCAGGGGCTCTGTTACAGCTGAGCCTCTCTGCAGCCCCAAGTGCAGGCCAAGTCTTTTGCACACCACTTCACAGCTGAAGCATTACAAATCTTTATGGTCTGCTGGCTCCAAGTAGTTATTGTACTAAGCCTTTGACATGCCCAGCCTCATTTGATACTAGGCAGAATCCCCCGAGGGAAGTCCTGTTGCAATCCCCATTTAGCAGATGAACAGACCCAGCTTACTAGACTTTTAGTATTTGCACACAATCGCACATTGTGAGATGGTTTTGAACCCACCTCTAAGTCACTACAAAGGTTGAGTAGAAATTCCAGGGAAAAGCCTGTAGGTCAGACAGTGAGAGCAAGGAGGCAGGAGGGGATGAGAACATTCCCATCAAGTACCTGTAGTCCAGATTAGAGTACATGCTGAGAGTTGGAGAAGCTGCTTCACCTTTTCGTGGTAGGTTTGAGCAAACCAGCTCATCTCTTAGGTCTCCCATTTCCGGAGTGGGAACAGTAGCACCCACTGTGTTTATTATAAAAGAGAAAGAAATAAAGTATGATTAATCCGATTTTGAAAACAAACGTAATGCTGCTGTATGCCACAACATGAATGAACCCTGAAAACATTATGTTAAGTGTGTCAAAAGAAAATACCCTGGGATCCCTAAATCACTGAGTTAAAGGGATAATTCTATCTGGAAACAGGTCAGGGCAAATCTGCCTCCCTTTCTATTCAAACTCATCCCTCTGCTCACTGAGAAGGATGCATATTCTGGTTGCCTCCTTTGGAAAGGCTAATCAGAAGCCTCTGGCAATTATTAATCTCCTTTCTGCCTGTAGACTTGCCTCTTCTGGGCATTTCATATACATGGCATCACCCGATGTGTGGTCTTTTATGTCTGGTTTCTTTCACTTGTCAATTGAGAAAAATGAGAAAAGTCTAATCATTTAGGAGGTTTAGTTGCCGAAGTTAAGGACTGATGACATGTGCCCGGGGTGGTCGGGACACAGCTTCTTTTACATAGTTACAGGGGTGCGGATCTTGAGAAACCCAATGTCCAGGGGGAATTTTTGCAAGGCTGAACAGGAACAATGGATGCGGGTTGCAGCAATTAGTTGAGGCAGGAACAAGTTGTCTTACCTCTTTCTGTGGCCACCTGGTTACTTGTGGTTACTTCAGGCTTCCTGGGTCCTGGGGACCATCCAGAGGTGTATCTGCAGGTCACCAAGGCTAAAATGGCCAGCTTGGACTTGGAGACCCAACAAGATATACATTGGTTCGGTCTGGTAAGGTGGAACAGCTCGAAGTGGGGCTTCCAGGTTAGAAGTAGATAAGACACAAAAGTGACCGCATCATTGGAAATAAATCACTCCTCAGCAATTGCATAGCATTTCACAGGTTTAAATAAAATATGGGTTGGCTGCTTGTTTGTTATTTTCATCTCTTATTCCTTCCTGTCTCCATTGTTAAACACAATTATTGGCATAATAGAGGTTTTTAATACCCATTTTTAGACTGCATTCTAGCCTGGGCAGTAGAACAAGAATCCTGTTCTTTCTCCCTCTTTTTCTTCCTCTTTCTTTCTCTCGTACATTTTTTTTTTTCTTTCTTTCACTCTCACTTTCTTTCCTCTCTTTTCCTTTCTTTCAAAAAATTAAAAAAAAAAAAAAAAAAAAAAATAAACAGCACTACAGGAAACTAATATTTTCAAAGATTTTCTCAAAAAGTCTCTAGAGAATAGACATCTTGCATAGAAGAACTCCCTTCTGAACTAAGACAAAACTGTGATCTATGTAAAATTCATGCCTTTTAGGAATCAAATCATTCTACATTTTAGTGTCCAGAGGAAATAGAAATAATATATTTCTTAGGTTTTATTTATGTTAACCATAGCTTTAAGAACAATAAGAACAAAAAAGTTACTTTTTTTTGGTCACAAGCAAGATAAATTCTAATTTTATAAATTTCATGGTTGGGAACAGAGGTTTTTGTTACAAAGAATTATTTTCCAATGTTAATATACATCTGGAATCACAAGACAACCTTTAGCTAGACAGCTTGAATTTCTATATTAAAGAAAAAAAAGAAATATGGCCGGCAAGGTAGGTCTGGCCTGTAATCCCAGCACTTTGGGAGGCTGAGGCAGGCAATTATCTGAAGTTAGGAGTTCAAGACCAGCCAAGCCAACATGGTGAAACCCCATCTCTACTAAAAATACAAAAATTAGCCGAGCGTGGTGGCATACGCCTGTAATTCCAGCTACTCCGGAGGCTGCAGCAGGAGAATCACTTGAACCTGGGAGGCTGTGCTCGCAGTGAGCCAAGGTCACACCACAGCACTCCAGCCTGGGTGACAGAGCGAGACTCCATCTTAAAAAGCAGACAGATAGATAGACGGATGGACAGACAGATGGATGGATGATAGAGAGATGGAAAATGGTAGTATTTTTTCTTATTATTATGTTTTTAAGTAAACAATTGATATCAAAAGCATTACTCAATCTTACATTCAAGATAAATAAAAGAGCAAAAATTTGTTGAGTACCTCCATTTCCTAAAATGTGTAAGCATCTATGGAAACTAAAAAGGATTAAAAATGACTTCTCTCCTTGAGAAGCTTATGGAACATTTGGAAGGAATGACCCAATCATACGTAAAACAATTTGAGGACAATTCTGTGCTAGAAAAAAATGGAACCTGTGCTAACTGCAATGTGGATTCAGAAAAGAGAGGTAATGAATGAGGTCAGGGAGAGAGTGGTAAATTAGATCTTACGGAGAATATGACTTGAGTTAGTCTTGGAAAAATAGGAAGATTTAAGTGAGTAAAAGGGAAAGGAAAGAGGGGTGTGGTTTTAAGATAAAAGGTTAGGAGCCTGATTTTTGCAGTGCCCTGTGGAAATGTCCTATCTGAATGTTAGAATGTTTTAATGTAAAATGGGATTTTATAACAAGAATCAGTTCGTGCCATAAGTTAGCCTTTATACTCTAGAAGATTATGGGCAACACTGGAAATTAGACACTGATGTCAACTTGATACAACAGGAAATCTTTGTTAAGTTTGTAAGCACAGAAGCCATATTTTAAAAGATAATTATTAGAAGATTATTTTGTTACTCTCTGCCAATTAGATTTTAAAACGAAAAGCTTAGGGTCATAGAGACCTAAGAAGAATTTGTTTTAGCATTACATGTTTTAGAGGTTGTAGTAGTTTTAAAATATGCTCCCAAATTCTTTAATATTCCTTCCTTCATGAGACGGAGCCTAATTTCCCTCTCCATATGTCATTTGCCCTGGAGATAGCTGTCATGTCATGAGCAGCACTTTAGAGGAGCTTACATGGGAAGGAGTTGAGGCCAGCCAACAGGCAGCTAGAAAGTGAGACCTCTACCCAGCAGTCATGTGAGTGAGCACTCTCAAATAATCTTCTTTACTCCCTGGTGAAGCTTTCAGATGACTACAGCCTCTGCCAATATCTGGACTGCATGTTCATAAATGCTTCTGAAACAGAACCAATTAACTAAGCCACTCCAGGGTTCCTGAACCTTAGAAATTGTGTTAAACAAATGTTTGTTCTCTTAAGCTACCAAGTTTTGGGGTAATTTATTAAACAATAATTGAAACCAATAAGAGAATGAAGAGCTAAAAAAGCTAACAATAAATTGGTTATTTGCTTTGGTTTCTAATTTCTTTTTTATTTTTTATTGTTAAAGAAAAAATGTAAATATATGCACTATATGACAGTTTAACTATTTTGAGCTAAGAAAAGAAAAGAAACTCAAATTATTGCTGTAGTATAGTAGCACTGAGGGGGTAAGGCTAGAAGGCAGTCTCATTATGACCTAAAGGACATGTTGGAAGATTATCACCTTCTAGAATCTGGTCATAGTTTTGCAGTTTCAATACACAAAGAGATCAGGCCCTGATGAAAAAAATGAGGAGAACAGCATAAGACCTAGAAAAGGGATAAAACAACAACAAACCCAGCTACAATGGAAAAAGCACCATGAAGAAAATATGTAATCTTGTCCTTGCTCTGGGGTTCCAGTCCAGTTCAAATACATGAGAAACTAATCAACCATCAGGTGTGATTCTGGTAAAGTCAGTACTAAAGCAGAAATATCCAATCCAAATAGTGATAGAAATGGAATCTTCAAAATAGAGAGCCTCCTTTGTGTGTGGCCTCCATATTTATTAGCTAAGGTCTCTCTCCTTTAGACAACATTGAATAAACATATGTAACCTTGCTTGTGAATTTCTTAGTTGACATACCCCACAATATATAGTTTATTTACATCACTTTCTTCATATGTTGGTCATTTCTTGATGATATATATCTTCTTAGTATGTCATCTATTACTATCCTATCAGTAATCAGTCTCAAATACTAATAACGGATAATTTTACTCTTAGAATTAGCTCCATGTAGTGTATGTGATACTTATTGCCTCTTATTGAAAAAAAGGTTTTATGACTTTGCATGTCTGTGTGTGTATTCAACAAAAGTGACTCACAAGAATTGGTAAATATAGTAAATTGACAATTCTATGGTAAGAAGTAGATTTTTTGCCTAATAAGTACAATAACATAAAATTTCTACTTTGAGAAAATGGAAGAATGGTGGTATTACTAACATAAATAAAATAGTTAATATTACAACCAATTTTAAGTGGAAGAAAAAAATGGACTAGATTCTTGTTTCCCAAACAGTATTCCTTTATATAGTAGTTCAAAAATATATTAAGAGTAATTGCTCATAAATAGATTTCTTCGTCAAAATATTTGAGTAGCAGAACTCTGGCAAATCATTTTTGTATGTGATAGACTTGATAATCCCTATATCAATTTTCATTATTTAAAACCTATAATAAATTTAGTTTCCATCATGTAGATGGAAATAATATATAAAGAACACAAACCATGAATCTCCAATAACAGTTTAAACAATATGATAATGCTCAAAAAGTTGTAATTATCTTTACCACCTAATTTACAATGTATAAAAAACATAAGACACTTTGTGAAATGGATTCCTATATCTCTCACTGTATTCCTTTAATAAAATTGAATCTCAAAGAGAAAATAGCTGAAAACCATTATTTTATTAATTCAGAAATGTTCAAACAGCTTCTCTTTTGCTTAAATACAAATGCTTTGGATTGTGGATAATTTTTAAGTAGGAAAAAATTAAAGGGTGTAGACTCATAGGCAAATTTGACTATACATATACTTACTATAAAAGTCATTTTTCAGTATTCCAAAGATACAAAAAATGTAATTTTTATATTGTCCATGGTAAATAATTCTATTATTGAGCAAGGCAATATCTATCATTGTATACAATGACCTAAAGGAAAGATGAGACATTTGCAATTATAGCAAATTTTCGAAAAATGCCTTGGGATGAGAAGTATTATCCAGCGTGCACTAGTGTTGCATATAATGGAAAAATGTATCTATAAATTTTTCAATCGCTAAATGTCTAAAACTCTATGCATTTTATTCAAAATTATATTAAAAAAATATTCTGGAAAATTTGAAGGTAGGATTGAAGACATATTTTCTATCACTGGTGTAGATCACATAATAGTAAAAAATGGGTTTCATTTAAACCTTTGCTCTGTTCCCATTATATTCTTGTAAGTTTAGGTCATGATAGAAATAGGCATTTGAAAATTCACAGTATGAAATTTCTCTTCTTTTGTGAAGTTGAAAGTTATCTTATAAATATCTGTAATTTATTTATTTTTTCAAAATTTATGGTAACAGAGATCTCTTAAAAGCTAGTTGCAAAGCCATGATTTGACATATACCATGCCAACACACAACTTTTTACAACTGGTTGTCAAGCTTATTTTTTATCATCATATAAAAATAGGTAGAGTTTTCAGATAAAATATGGGACATCCAGCAAAAGTTTAGTATAAAATCAACAACAAATCATTTTTGGGGTATAAGTGTGTCCCAAATAATATATAGAACATAATCCTCCTACCCCACAAAAAAATTATTGATCCACTGACCATGAATACAAGGGCTTATTTCTGAACTGCTGATTCTATTCCATTGGTCCTTATGTGTAGTCTATGCCAGAAGCATACTATCTTCTTTGCTGCAGCTTTGTGGTAAATTTTGAAATTGAGAAATATGTCCTCCAACTTTCTTCTTCCTTTTCAAGATTGTTTTGACTATTATAGGTCCTTTTTATTTCCATACAAATTTTAGCATTAGCTTGTCAATTTCTTCAAAAAGTCTTCTGAGAACTTGGTAGGAATTAAGCTCATATAAGATTAGGGATTGATTTGTATAAAAATTTGAGAAATACTGACATTTTAGCATTATTAAATGGTAGGCAGAGAATAACACTTCAAAAATATTAATATTATAACTCCTGGAAACTGTGAACATGTTACTTTTCAGGACAATAGGAACTCTGCAGATGTGATTAAATTAAGAATAATTAAATGGGGATATTATTCTGGACTATGCAGGTAGACTCATTATAATCACAAGGATATTCATAAAGGAAAGAAGGCAACAGACTCAAAAAAGAGATGAAAGATGCAGGAAAAAGCAAAAGAAAAAAAGTCTCCAAAAAGAAGCAAATTTGCTGACCTATTTTAGATGTCTAACTTCCAGAACAGTAAAATACTAAATCTGTGTTGTTTTAAGCCACTTGTTTTTGGTAATTTTTATCATAGTAATAGGAATCTAATGCAACATTGTGTATCATCTCATTTATTTAGGACTTCCTTTTGTTTTGAAATTTGTAGTTTTCAATGTGACAAGTCTTGAACTTCCTTTTACAAATTTATTCTTATTTTTTTTAAGTTTTACAATAAAATTTTCTTAGATTTTCATTGCTACTTTAATAGAAATACAATTGATATTTATATATTGGTCTTATATCTTGAAACCTTGGTGGGTGTGTTAATTAGTTATAAATTTTTTGTTGATTCCTTAAGATTTTCAATATACAATACCATGCTGTCTGTGAATAGGATAATTTTCTTTCTTCCATTCCAATCTGAAAAGGAAGTCTTTTTCTTTCAACACTTGTTTTATGGCCTAACATATTTTGTTATTATGATCTAACATTCTCCTCCATCCTGAAGAATATTCCATATGTAATTGAGAAGAATGTATATTCTGATCTAGTTGCATCAAGTGTTTTATAGACATCTGTCTGGTCTGGTTGATTAATAACGTTGTTAAAGTCTTCTAGTAAGTTATTGATATTTTTGCCTAGTTGACTTTACCTATTCTTAAAAGTAGCATATTGAAATCTCCAGCTTCATTCTGTTGGTTGCTGATTCACTCTAATGACAGTTTCTTTTGTTGTGCAGAAGCTCTGGAGTTTGATTAGGTTCTATTTGTCTATTTTGGCTTTTGTTGCCAATGCTTATGGTGTTTTAGTCATTAAGTCCTTGCCTATGCCTGATGGTTTTGCCTAGATTTTCTTCTAGGGTTTTTATGGTGTTAGGTCTTATGTTTAAGTCTTTAATCCATCTGGAGTTAATTTTAGTGTAAGGTGTTAAGAAGGGGTCCAGTTTCTGCTTTTTGCACATAGCTAGCCAGTTTTCCCAACACCATTTATTAAATAGGTAATCCTTTCCCCATTACTTGTTTTTGTCAGGTTTGTCAAAGATCAGATGGTCGCAGATGTGTGGTGTTGCCTCCGAGGCCTCCATTCTGTTCCATTGGTCTATATCTCTGTTTTGGTACCATTACCATGTTGTTTTGATTCCTACAGCCTTGTAGTATAGTTTGAAGTCAGGTAGTGTGATGCCTCCAGCTTTGTTCTTTTTGCTTAGAATTGACTTGGTTATGTGGGCTCTCTTTTGGTTCCATATGAAGTTTAAGGTGGTTTTTTCCAGTTCTGTGAAGAACGTCATTGGTAGCTTCATGGGGAAAGCGTTGAATCTGTAAATTACTTTGGGCTGTATGGCCATTTTCACGATATTGATTCTTCCTAACCATGAGGATGGAATGTTTCTCCATCTGTTTGCGTCCTCTCTTATTTTGTTGAGCAGTGGTTTGTAGTTCTCCTTGAAGAGGTCCTTTACATTCCTTGTTAGTTGTATTCCTAGGTATTTTATTCTCTTTGTAGCAATTGTGAATGGTAGTTTGTTCTTGATTTGGCTCTCTTTAAGTCTGTTATTGGTGTATAGGAATGCTTGTGATTTCTGTACATTGATTTTGTATCCTGAGACTTTTCTGCAGTTGCTTATCAGTTTCAGGAGATTTTGGGCTGAGATGATAGGGTCTTCTAAATATACAATCATGTCATCTGCAAATAGAGACAATTTGATTTCCTCCTTTCCTAATTGAATATCCTTTATTTCTTTTTCTTGCCTGATTGCTCTGGCTAGAACTTCCAATACTATATTAAATAGGAGTGGTGAGAGAGGGCATCCTTGTCTAGTGCCAGATTTCAAAGGGAATGCTTCCAGTTTTTGCCCATTCAGTATGATATTGGCTGTGGGTCTGTCATAAATAGCATTTATTATTTTGAGATATGTTCCATCAATACCTACTTTATTGAGAGTTTTTAGCATAAAGGGCTGTTGAATTTTGTCAAAAGTCTTCTCTGCATCTGTTAAGATAATCACGTGGTTTTTGCCTTTGGTTCTGTTTTTGTGGTGAATTACGCTTATAGACTTATGTATGTTGAACCAGCCTTGCATCCCTGGGATGTAGCCTACTTGATCATGGTGTTTGATAAGCGTTTTGATGTGCTGGTGCAATCGGTTTGCCAGTATTTTATTGAAGATTTTTGCATCTATGTTCATCATAGATATAGGCCTGAAATTTTCTGACAAAGGGCTAATATCCAGAATCTACAAAGAACTAAAACAGATTTACAAGAAAAAAACAAGCCCATTCAAAAGTGGGCGAAGGATATGAACAGAGACTTTACAAAAGAAGACATATATGAGGCCAAAAAATATATGAAAAAATGCTCAGCATCACTGGTCATTAGAGAAATGCAAACCAAAACCACATTGAGATACCATCTCACGCCAGTTAGAATGGTGATCATTAAAAACTCTGGAGACAACAGATGCTGGAGAGGATGTGGAGAAATAGGAACACTTTTGCACTGTTGGTGGGAGTGTAAATTAGTTCAACCATTGTGGAAGACAGTGTGGCAATTCCTCAAGGACCTAGAAATAGAAAGTCCATTTGACCCAGCAATCCCATTACTGGGTATATATCCAAAGGATTATAAATCATTCTACTATAAGGACACGTGCCCACAAATGTTCACTGCAGCACTGTTTACAATAGTAAAGACCTGGAACCAACCCAAATGTCCATCAATGATAGACTGGACAGGGAAAATGCGGCATGGAATACCATGCAGCCATAAAAAATGATGAATTTGTGACCTTTGTAGGGACATGGATGAACCTGGAAACCATCATTCTCAGCAAACTGATGCAAGAACAGAAAATCAAACACATCTTCTCACTCATAGGTGGGTGTTGAACAATAAGAACACATGAACACAGGGAGGGGAGCATCACCCACTGGGGTCTGTTGGGGGAAAATAGGGGAGGGACAGTGGGTGGTGGGGAGTTGGAGAGAGATAGCATGGGGAGAAATGCCAGATATAGGTGATGGGGAGGAAGGCAGCAAATCACACTGCCATGTGTGTACCTATGCAACAATCTTGCATGTTCTTCAGATGTACCCCAAAACCTAAAATGCAATTAAAAAAAAAAAAGACAGAGGCCTTACAGATTAAGACCTGCTGATCAGCCAGGTATTCCTCCTGTAATTACTTTCACTCCAAGATCTAGAACTGAACTTAGAGCCATTGTAAAATAATTCCATGATCCAAGAAAAAATCCTCCTAAATTTACTGAGGAACTTGAAATTCTCATATCAGCTTATGATTCAAGACTCCCTGACTTTAAAACCTCCTCACAAAAAGAATCTAAAAGTGCTAAAAAAAAGTATTAAAAATCTTTTAAATTCAATCCTAAAAGACTTCTCCAAAATTTGATTAGTCCATAATGCAATCTTGTAAATAAAAAAGAATAAGCCAGTTTCAGATTACAGAACTTACTTAGAAACACTGTTTGTAAAACATGCTGTGCTTAAAATATAAAACAGAGGATTTCCTATATGGATTAAAATGACATTAACATTTATAAATGGACTTAACAGTTTAATTAAACTAAATGTAATAGTTTAATTAAAAAGTATTAATTGATATAGAAATTTACAGATATGACTCAATTTGTGACCTTAGCTAAACAGCTGGAAAAAACTCCAGACCAAGAATAACCCAAAAGTTATGTCTGTAATAATGAGCTATGTCTCTGTATTACAATAGTTATAGAGGCTGAAACCAAAGAGACCTTCTTGTCCTTATTGTATGTCATAACAAGAGGTCCTAAAACCAAGATTCTTTACCCTGATATTTTTGCCTTTAGTATAAACAACAAAGACACTAAATATGAAATTGTCCACTTTGACATCTGTCCACCAATAAACCTCCTTTTAGGCTGGACTGTTTCACCATAAAAGGGAACAAAGAGACATTTCTTTAGCTCTCATGATGATTATCAACATTGATTAGGCTCCAAGAGATTCTGAAATAAATTGTGTCCTATAATATCATTCAATAAACATAAATAAACCATGCTTAAGATAAATGGGGAATTGTATACAATCATGGTGGACATTTGAGCCACCTTATATACTATAAACTCTCTTATTTTATTAGCAATTTTTATTTATTTAGTCATTTTTAATATTTATTAATCTCAACTTCTATTTTAAAAGGGTCCATGTGCAGGTTTGTTACATGGGAATATTTTGTGCTGCTGAGGTTTGATGTATGAATTCCATCACCAGGTAGTGAGCACAGTACCCCATAGGTGGTTTTCAACCCATCGCTCCATCCTGCTTCTTCCTCTAGCAGTCTCCAGTGACTGTTGTTCCCATCTTAACATCCATGTATGCTCAATTATTACCTCCTACTCGTAAGTGAGAACCTGCAGTATTTGGTTTTCTGTTTCTGTGTTAATTTGTTTTGGATAATGACCACTAGCTCCATAAATACTACCAAAATAACATGATTTTGTTCTTTTCTATTGCTGCATGGTGTTCCATGGTCTATATGTACTACCTTTTCTTTATCCAATCCACCAAAGATAAGCACCTAGGTTGATTCCCTATCTTTAGTATTGTGAATAATGCTGCAATAAACACATGAGTACACATGTCTTTTCTGTAGAATGGCTTATTTTCTTTTGTGTATATTCCCATTAATGAAATTGCTGGAATCCACTTTAATAAGCCAACAAATTCATCAAAGTAAAAAGGTGGTGAGGGTTTCAAATAAAGTTCTAGAGGTTCCCATATCTAAACATGCTCAATTAACTTTGGAAACTTCTTCTAAGAAAACATACCTTTTTACTATGTGACACTGCTCCAGCGAACTTACTGTAGTGAGACTTACGTTCAAGCTAGAAAGAAACATAAAATTCTTCTTAGGGAGAAGTAATCTTAGAGTTTCTTGGCTTTCCTAAAATGGAACTCTTATGCAATCTATAAGCAAAAATTAATGAAATCAGAACTCAGGCCTATAATACCCCTGACCTTTCAAAAATATCTCAATGTTCATGGACCTCCTTCTCAATTAGTATAAAAAATATTGCAAACCTATAAAACTAAATAGAACATTTTCAACCTTTGCATAAATTATCCAAATATTCACTAAAACTCCAAACAATTCAAAGACTCTCACCAATTGTATTTAATTAAACAAAGACTTATAATTCTGTACACAAGTCCTTATAGCACTTCAGTCTTACCCATTAAAAATCCAAATAGATGAGACTAGAAATGTGCTCAAGATTAATGGGAAATTAATAAAATTGTAATACTATTTTTTTCAAGATGGCTAATTAGAAATGTAAGACTCCAGTTCTTCTCAGAAAACAGAATCAAAGTTAAAGATGAATGATCATGGCCCAAGTGGAATACTGATGGAAGAGTGCTGGAATCAATTGCAGAACCAATGGAGGAAAGGTAAGGCACAGAAAAATGAAGGAAGCAAAAAGTTGACAGAGAATGTTCTCCGAAGAACTTGGAATCCTGTGGAAAGGGCAGGTGGGGATCCTTGTTTGCTGCCTCACCCATGACACAGACTATGGACTGCCTTACTGTTGGAAAGCCCCTCTAACCTCGCAAGCGCAGGAACTGCTATTGGCAATAATGTGGGGATATAATTAGAGCAGAGCATCAGGCTGCCAGCTGACACATATTTGCTCACCTTCACTTAAAACCAGAACTGAGGCAATGGGTACAATATTTGTTGTGCACTTGTTGTGGGCCACTATCCTGCCCAAAAAATGTCAGATCTTGTGTTTCCAAATTGCTGGATCACCTGAAAACATTCCCCAGAACTTACGGAGAATGTGACAACCACAGAGTACGGGTGGGATCCTGCAGAGGGGCAGAATTCCTAGAGGACTAGCCCTTATGGCAGGTTGCCCCTAGGAAAAAGCTAAATGCAACATGGGAAAGTTCTTGTGACAAAAGAAAATACGTTTTTTTTTTTTGTTTTTTTTTTTTTCTGCTCAAGAGCTCTACTTGTGAGCATAAAATTACCATACCCCTCCTTATAGAGATATGGGTATGATGCTGGACTCTGTAGCAGAGGAGTGTTGCCCTACTCCAGCTGCCAAGTTGCACAAGTACTGAAGCCCCCCACCTCCACCCCAACACACACACACACACATAAATTAACTTAGAGAGGGAGACATATCTTACCCAGCCACTGCTATGAATATAGCCATGGTTGTTCCCATTAGGGGTTGGTGCAACAGCACCTGTGACAGACTTTTCCAAGCTATCGAGGGTAGCTGTGCCCTCATTGATGGTGTGTCGGCAAGCCCATGCTTAGATGCCGAACAAGGCATATTCCACATGCTATGCAGAGTGGCAGTGCTCTTGCAGCACAGTGTCACAAGACACACAGCTGTGTCTTTTGAACTAAGGAAAAATGTTCCACTCTGAGACCATTTGAGTAATAGCCACAGGATTGGCATTTTCAGTGGACCTCAGTTGCACACAGCCTATGGATAGAAGATACATCACAAGCCCTAGGACAATGGTGTAATAGTGAAGATCATGTCCCTCCCTTCTTAAGAGGTGGAGCTGGGGCAGCCTCTTTCTTCCCCTGACAGAGACCTTGGTGCAATTCACCAAGAGCTCCCCCTACAATTTCTATCAGTGTAGGTGCTTCCAATTGTCACTGGAGTATTGAAGGACAAGCTTGGTCGTCCAGTTCTTCCCATCTTTGTACACCCAAACCAGGTCTGAGCAGGAAGCTCAGGATATGGAGTAATCCACAGACTAGCTACCATTGTGACAACAGCAATCCTTTATCTGTAAGAAAGAGCAAATAACATACCCATTGGCTTTTGCCAAAGCTCTTACTCAAAAGTAAGAGCTAAAACTTTAGGAATTGACATCACTTACTAAAACTTTAGGAATTGACATCACTGTCACTATTGTAAATTCTTATTTGGTTTTAGTATGGAGCTTATGAGTCTTTCCTGGTCTCAACATGTATTCATACATCACAGTTTTACATCATTTGAATGACTTTCTATATTTATGTTCACCAAGTTGAAAAGAGACCATGTAATTTTTGATAGATGACTGTATATAAAACATTTAAGACTTGAGAGGATATAATCCATTACGGGGCCTATGATAACTGTTAATAGGATAATGTCAAAATATTAAAGTATTTTCTTTCACAAGAGTTTTTGTGAAACAAACCAAACGAAAGAAGTCAAATAGGCAGTTTAACAGTATTAGAGACTAATTGGTCATAATCTTTAAAGTAACTTTCCCTATAAATTCTCCTAAGAGCTTCTATAAGCAGAGGACAAAATAACCAAAATTAACTCTAGCCTTAACATGGACAAAATAAGCCAGTTTCAACTAAAACAAATGCATTCCAGTGGGGTTCCTGGGGACTCTCTTTATTTTAAAGGCAGGAGCAAGTCAAGCCAAACAGTAAGATCCAAAACAACAAGGAGGCAAAATGGAATACACAGGTTCTCTACAGACAAAATATAGGTCTTCTGGGCATCTAGAAGAGGATACTTAGCTGTATTTAATAGAAGTCCATTAGATTTGTTTGCCCATACATCTGTATCACTCTGAAAAAAAAGTTTAGTGATAAATTTACTTGTTTATGGAATTTTAGTGTTACTGTTGCCTATAATTGTTCCTGGTTCAAAGTATCTATAGTATTAATTTATGAGTGTAGTAAAGATTCTGATTCATTACTGATATTTGACCACTGACTTCTTTATAAGTCTCAATCTCCTTTTCTTCTTTGACCCTATATCTGGACAAGCATCTGCTAACTTCCTCTTTTGAAGCTATTCGGAAATTTAAACCTTGCAATTTTGCAGCCTTCATAAATGTGCAACCTGCTCTTACTACTGATGCCAGTTAGGCTTCTCTGGGTATCTATCCACTGTGTAAAAATAAATAAATAAATAAATAAATAAATAAATAAATAAATAAAATTAGCTTACTGGGTAGGGTATCATGAGACTTGACATTTGTCCTAAAATGAACAAAAGTTCATTTTACTTCTATAAAATGGCTCCCAAAACACAGGGTAAGTAAATAATTTGTTTTTCTAGAATGGGAGTATCTGGTCTTAATAGGTATAATGTCGTTTTTTTTTTTTAATTAAAAAAGAACCAAACACACAAAATTATATATTTCTAACTTCTAACCACACAATTGTGTGGTTAATTCTACAACTAAAAATTGGACATTTACTAACAAATAAAATGATTATGGTTATTAAAGTGCAAGCAAATTTAAGAGTCAGATTATTGTAACTCAGGGACTGAGGTGAAGTATTACTCATTAAAAAATGTATGTGTTGAACAGTTGTATCCGTGCCAGTTAAAAGTAAGGGAACAATTATATGATAGATGAGGATGATAGAGAGATAGATAGATAGACAGATAGATAGATAGATAGATAGATAGATAGATAGATAGATAGAGCAATCTCCAAACTAGCACATTTATGTTAACAAAAGAGAACACAACAGTTACACTGAGAAAAGGAATACAAAGCAAAAATATCCAGAAAAAATTGATGTGTGTTTGAGCATTTAGATTAAAATCAAAGGTTCAGATTTATGTAACGATACATGTAAGTTTACCTAACTCTGTTATCTTATACTCGTTTCCTCATTTCTATTGGATGTCAATATTCAACTCTGAATTTATTCTAGATTGCTAGATTAAATAAGTATCTCATGTTGTGTCTTAAGTCTCTCTTCTCTCAATGAATACTGTTAACACTTCTATCAAATTTAAACTTCTAAAATTATAAGTTGTACCTCTTTGCTGAGGAATCTTTCTGATTTCTCCAGTAATTAAAAAAAGAATTGCCCTTTCTTTTCTGGTATACATTTTTAAAACCCTGTCTATAATTTACGACACTAAAAATTTCCAGTTCCCCAATAAGATAACATTTTCCTATTGCAATTTCCACTGAATTCTGAAACATCTGGATTCCCACTGAACATAAACTATGTACTATACCACTTACCACTTTGGTATATATTGTTTCTCTCTCTCTCTCTCTCTCTCTCTCTCTCTCTCTCCCTCTCTCCCTCTCTCTCTTTCTCTCTCTGCCTATCCATCTCTACCTCTTTCCTTCCCTTTCCTCCCATCTCCCCATATATGTTAATCTCCTCTTCTCCTATTAAAGACTTTTAAAATTTATTATTTGAGCTGAGGATCAAAATACAACAAAGTAAACTGTTTAAATAGGAAAAAAAATCAGAATAATAGATTCAGAATAATAACAATGGTAATAACTAGTATTTAATGATCACATACTATAAAAACCAGGCTCTGTACTAAGATATCTACAGGTCTTTAGCAGTAATTTTCCACAAATTCCATGAGGCACTTACTGTACTCATCTTCTTTTTAGGGGGTAATAAATTTGAAGCTTAAGGAGAGCAAACACTATTCCCTAAGATTTCCAGAGCAAGTAAAACTATTAAAACCTGTTAATACCTGGCTTAAGAGTTTGTGCTATTAAAATCTGCAGCACATTTGAAGATTGTGCCAGTTAAGCCATATATAGTGCATCTAACATGGAACTGACAGGAAGTAGATTTTTTTTGTTTATTTTTTCTTCAAAATTGATTTAGTGGAAACTCAGTCCATCATTTGATCAGATAAAGTCAAGTCTGGGAGTGGCTTTATTTACTAAGGTACTTCAATTTCTTTTAGATTCAGCTTCAAAAAATAGTTAGTGTTTTAAAATTTTATTTTGTGTGTCCTATCCTAATGAAGTTTAGTAAGTGACCACATATATATTATTATAGTATAATAAGCAACATTACACTCAAATTAGCTTTGAAGGTTATAGACTATTGCACAAAATAACCACTACCTAATCCACTTCTATTTATTGCGTATTGAAGATACATTGTTGAAACACAGAAGCAATATTGGACATCATCAACACCTTATCAGTTTTAAGTGTATAGACTATGCCAATAACTATAGAAGATAAAAAAAATTGAGCTAATATTATAAGCATAAAGGATTAAATATACTAGAAACAATAATGTACTAAAGTAAAATAATGTCACAGTGTTTTCTAAACTCATACAATGTGCCTTCAGAATAATTGTTTCTTTGGCTAAATACCTTATTTCAATTTTTTGTTTTCTTTAATTTTCACATGACTTAAGAAAATAGATAAGAATATAAAATATTGTGGTTTAACATTACTGTGATTACTCTTCCTAAGAGAACATATCTTTTTTGACACTGAGGCCAATCATACAATCATCTGTGTAATCTAGCTTTTAAAAAGCTGAAAATTATTTGTCTGTAGATGAAAAAAAGTTACTTTATTCTTTGCATTGATAAGAAGTTTAATGCATATTTATTATTATAATCTGTAGTCCCTCATGCATTATTTAATTTCATTAGCGATAATGGGTAAATTAATACTCAGGACACTTTTTTACATTCTACTTTTGTCTCCATGCTGGCATGGAGGAAATATAGTCAGCATATAATCAGATAAGTATTATGGAATACATTGTCCCTTGTTTTAAATTTAGAAATCCCTTCACAGGTTCTTTTCTGTACTGAAATGCGCTAGCCTTATAGACACGTCAAAAAAAAAAAATTAAACAATAGCCTAATGAGGAAAAGGTATTTTATGCTTTCAGAAAAATTATTAAAATATTAATATGGTTTAACGCTTCATCAGTGGCTCCTTATACAAAATATAATTAAAATTTAGAACTATTTACTAAATTTCAAACAGTGCATAATTTTCTGCTTTATTGATATGGTCCTGCTTAAAAGAGAAGAAGCTTGGCTTTAAAATTTTACTATTTATTGAGATAATGAAGCTCAATGCTGGTTCAAGAGAAAAATAACAATGGCAAAACCAAAACCAAACAAAACTTGAGGTTTACAGCAACATTTTATTTTACCAGGGACTTCAAGGAAAAAGGAAAAATAACACTAATCAGGAAAAGAGAAATGAGTTATATCAGAATAAAAATTTTAAAAACAGACCTCAATTATATCCATAGTTCTATTAATATTCATCAAAATGATAAATGAAGATAAAATCCTACTATCTACAATTTATCTATCAATTTGTAGAATACAGAGTCATAACAATTTAGAAAATATGTTGTAAAATAATTAAACATAAATCTCAAAGGAGATTTTGGAGGGCACCTGGGCATTGTAGGGGTATAACTCTGTTCTTTTTCAAAATTATTTTATCCATTCAGGATCCTTTGCATTTCTACATTAATTTTAAGGGCATCTTGTTAATTTATGCAAAAATAAAGATAAAAAATAAAAAACCCATAGCCAGAAATGATTTTGAAAGAATTGTGCAGAATTGTAGCTCAATTAATGATACTGAATTTCCCAATCCACAAACCATGCGAAGTATTTCATTATTTAGCTCTACTTTAACTTTTTATATAAAGTTTTGTACTTTCCAAAGCATAATACACTTTTTTTGTTAAAATAATTTCTAAATAGTTTATTATTTTCAAGCCATAGAAATTAGATTTGTTTTCTTATTTTTATTTTCGGAATATTCATTTATAGTATACAGAAATACAAGTTATTTTTGTGTATTGTTCATATATATTATGTAACATTACTAAACTTACCTATTAATTTTAATAGTGAATTCCTTAGATTATTTTATATACAAATAAAAGTAATATTGATCCATCCATTTCACATTTGCTTATTTAAGGTTAAACCCTAAAGAAGGAAAACTTGTATTCCATCAAGGTTTCTGTTCTTATAAGGTTATAAACCTAGAAAAAATTCCATGTTCGGCTGTAAGTCTTCAAAAACAATAAAATACATGTGTAATAAACCTGTACAGAAAATAATACTTTATAGAGACACATAATTACATATATTAGAAAAAAAAAAGCCAGAGTGACATTTCAGAATGGAAAGTAAACTTCCTTCCAAATGTCAATATTATCAAAATTAATTTATACATTTATACAGATGTAGACCAAAATATGATAAAGATTATCTATAGCACTTATTTCTGAACTATGGAAATAATAAAGTAGTTTATCTGAGAGAATAATTGGAATTTGATTAATAATAGACAATCATAAAATCAAAGAGACTTTAAAAGTCAGTATTTGATTAAGAATTTTCTACAATTTGAGAAAAGAGATATTTTAAATCTGCAAAGTGTGAAATAGTGTTTACAGTTGGTATTGATCTAAATAGTTCATCATCATTCTTTGGAATAAAATATAGTATGTGTCTTCTTCCACAACCGGAATGAATCAGATGTGTAAATTTGAGGCAATTAGACAACTTTGATGACACCTAAGTGACTATTTTTTTCATTTATACATAGAAGAATATATGTACATAAAACAAATTAAGTAGTTGTAGAGAAAAGGGAAAAATTAAGATGAGAAGTAGAAAGAAAACTATGAAAAATATTTGCAAAACATACAAGTAATAGGGTTTTGGTGTGATCAGAATTTTAAAATTGCCCAGCAAAATTTTCTGCCTAATTTCTGGGAGGGAGGATATAATGTGACAGAATATGCTGGTCAGGGCTGTTGCAGATGTAACTAAAGTCCTTCATCACTTATATTTGAGTTAATCAAAAAAGAGATTATCCAGTGAGACCTATTCTAATATCAATTATTTAAATAGCAAAGAGTTTTCCACAGGTGGTCAGTCTGATACATTAGGAGACTCGAAGAGCAAAAAGGAGTTGACATGTTGTTGGCTTAAAATGGAGGACGCCCCTGACAAGAAATCTGAGCAACCTCTGGAAGCTGAGCATAACCTGCAGGTAAACAGGTAGCAAGGAACTTGGGCCTGCAGTCTTACGACCACAAATATTTGATCAGGAACTGAATGATCTCTTAAGGGGATTATCCTCAAAAGCCTCTAGAGAAGAGCTTTGCGTGGCTGACAACTTGATTTTCATTTGTAACTTCTAGAACTGCAAGATATGAACATGCAATGTTTGAATCTTCTAAATTTGTGATGTGTTTTGATGCAGCAATAAAACATAATTAAATGCTTAATACAGAGTATGTTTTAACAATCATTAAATAAAAGATGGACATCTTATTGAAAATATAGACCAAAAAGTGTAAAGAAGAAAATTGAAAAATTTTAAAAATAAATGACAAAAATCTGGAGGTAAAATTTTTAAGCACACAATAGTAAAGAAATAAAAAAAAAGAAAAGTGTTTTCAGTAATCAAATGTGCAGCGATCTAAATAGAAGTTAGTCTTTCACTCATTCAGTTAGAAGTGTTTACTGAGTTTTTACTAGCTACTAAGTATAGGGCTGGGTGCATACAGATTGGCAAACTGCTTAGCACCCATCTCAATCATTCAGATAAATTGCCTGGGTTGAACTGAATGGACATGGCACAATACCATTCTTATCCACCTCCAGGTGGGATATAAACTGATATTACTTTCAGTAGACAATTTGGTAACATATGCAGTTTTGCACAACTTTGTGTCCTTAAAATCATTAATTTTAGCACTCATAGTATATTCAAATTTTGAGGTTTATATAAAATATATAGTATATTATATATTATTGTATATTATAGCATTTTAATTTCAAGATTATGACAAACTAACTAAAAGCTGTCTTATATAACACAAGAGAATTCTTAATGAAGTATAATCATATAATGGTATCTGAATCATGTTTTAAGAATCACATTTCTGAATAATAATTGATGCTCAGGAATATCGGCAATAAAGTTTCACATAGGATCCCACTGTCATAATTAGTTATATAAAAGCTATAAGCCAATATAATTTGGAAAAATAAGCTGCTACTTGGCTGGTTTTCCTATCCTAAGAGGAAAAAGTATCTCTGTGACCTACTAATAAACTTTATCAAAACATGAAGAGATAATTATTATTGCTTTAAGTACTGTTAATTTATTTCTATGATTATATATTTTACTCACGAGATATCAAACTTGATCTAACTTCTTAATTTTCAAGACTCTGACAGCTCTTTACATTATATATTTTATACAAGTAGAATATGATTTAGCTAGACAGATTAAAAGTGACTGCTGTCCTACCTCAAAGCATTGGGACAGAGAGGGCAGCCGTAGAGTGACAGATAAATAAAAAGAACAGTCAGCAGAGTAAACAGACAACCCACAGAGTGGGAGAAAATCTTCACAGTCTATACATCTGACAAAGGACTAATATCCAGAATCGACAACGAACTCAAACAAATCAGTAAGAAAAAAAAAATCCCATCAAAAAGTGGGCTAGGGACATTAATAGCAAATTCTCAAAAGAAGACATACAAATGGCCAGCAAACATACGAAAAATATCTCAACATCACTAATGATCCAGGAAATGCAAATCAGAACCACAATGTGATACCTTCTTACTCCTGCAAGAATGACTGTAATCAAAAAATCAAAAAACAGTAGATATTGATTTGGATCCGGTGAGCAAGAAATACTTCCACACTGCTGGTGGGAATGTAAACTAGTACTGAGATGAGAAAGTTCATTTGTTCCCCTTGCAGGGTGTGCAACAGGGAAAATGAAACATTTCTTTAGTGCCCTGTTGATTAACATTCTAGGAGAGCATACAGAGGGGCAGGCTGCGAGGCTCTGGCCCCATGGTAGTCTCTAGGGGTAGGTGTTTACAGCTCCTAAAGCCCGTTTGGCGTGTGTTAAAAGGTGCTCTTTTAGTTTTGCCAGCTATAGGTGGCTTGTTTTAAACTGCTCAATTACATGCTCTACCTTGTAGGGAGGACAGAAGGCTTTCTGTATCCCGAGGTCTTGCCTTGGTATACCAGAAGAATCAGATCACATGTGAGCTTGGAAAATGAGTGTAAGGTCTTATTGAGTGGAAGTAGCACTCAGCAGATGGGGGAGCCAAAAGGGAGATGGCTTTGCCCTGGAGTCATCACTCAGTGCCTGCGCTCTCTTCTGTCTACCCCAGCCACACTCCTTCTGCCAGTGATGGCCTGTGGACCTGAAGGTGTCTGTTGGTGTGCTCTTTTCCCGGCATGCTCCCCTCAACAACCTCTCAACATCCAGCCGTTTGTGTCTTCTTCCGCAGATCTGCTCCTCTTGATGTCCAGCCTCTTGTGTGCCTGCCTGCTAGGATGGGGGTAGGGCGGTACTTACAGGCACAGGATGAGGGCATGGAGGGCTGAGGTGGTCTTGGGAAATGCAACATTTTGGTGGGAAGGCAGGAGTGCCTGTCACCACCTAGGTCTATGGGCACAGGTCCAGGGGCGGAGCCCTGACCAGGGATCCGCCCTTCCCTTCCCAGCGCTTCCCTGGCCCCTTCTGTATCAGTACAGTCACTATGGAAAACAGTGTGGAGATTCCTTGAAGAACTAAAAGTCAAACTACCATTTGATCCAGCAATCCCACTACTGGGTATCTACCCAGAGGAAAATAAGTCATAACACAAAAATGATACTTGCACACGCATGTTCATAGCAGCACAATTCACAATTGTAAAACTGTGGAACCAACTAAATGTCCATCAGTCATGCAGTAGATAAAGAAACTGTGATATATATATACGATGGAATAATACTCAGCCATAAAAAGGAATAAATTAACAGCATTTGCAGTGACCTGGATGAGATTGGAGACCATTATTCTAAGTGAAATAGCTCAAGAATGGAAAACTAAACATCTTATGTTCTCACTGATACGTGGGAGCTAAGCCATGGGAACGCAAAAGTGTAAAAATGGTACAACTGACTCTGGGGACTTGGGGGAAGAGTGGGAGAGGGTCAACGGATAAAAGACTACAAATATGGGTCAGTGTATACTGTCTGGGTGATAGGTGCACCAAAATCTCACAAATCACCACTAAAGAACTTGCTCATGTACTCAAATACCACCTATACCCCAATAGCTTAGGGAAAAAAGTTTTATTTTTTAGTGATTCTTTGATTGTCAATTAGCAAATTTTGTGAATTTTTGATCTGACTTGCACTATGTAACAACTATAGGAAAAGACAATTTGTAGACTGTGACTTTAATATATCCTTCAAACAACTAACAAGCCAAGAAATATTCAGTTAATTTATTTACTTTATTTGAGCCTTAATACCTTTACATTTTCCTCTTAAGCTTTCTAATGAATTGTTGAATATGGGAAGGCTACCTATATTTAGCGGCTCCAAATATCAAATTAAGTGTGTGCTCATGGTTATACTAACTGATTGTCCAACAGAATCACAAGCTCAAAATAATTTGAGTTTGAAAGCTTATATAACAATGATCAAAAAATATTTTGTTTTGTGTGCTTCCATTAAGGTAACAATTACCTATGTCATGCACATGGTTCAAATTTTTTTTTTTATTTTTATCCATCAGTCCAAGTTTCTGAGAATATGTAAGAAGAGAATTTACGTTCCTGTTTTTGCTAACTAATGTCATTGTGCATTAGTTTTCATGCCCAACTGTTCTCCTCAAGCCCGCATTTCTTTATTCTTTAGTGGCCAAAGGTCTACTAAGATAGGAAAAATGGGCTAGATCTACTATTTTTGGTACACAAACACAGAAACACACACACACACACACACACACACACATATACACACACACATGTAAACTTCCGTGACATGATAATATCTTCCCCACTGTTACTTAATTTCTCATTGTTACTTAATTTTTTTCCTTCTCTGTTTTGTATTTTTATTATGCTACCTTCTATTTTCTCCTTCCCTGAATTGGATATTGTTTTATGAGACTCAGATGACAAGCTTTTTTCCTTGACTTGTTTTATTTAATGGCCACGATTTTTATAGCACGTTGGGAGAAAGATGCAGTAAATATATACATTGATGTCCTCTAGTCAGAAGATACATTCAAATCAATGAAAAAACAGGGTGTCGGATTATTTGGGATTACACAATATAGAAATATATCCATATCATTGAGCAGTTATAACTGAGTGAGGGAGATGACATACACACAATAAAGAAGCAACTCAGGAGAAATTGTAAATTCCACAGAAAAGAAATGAAGAAATTGCTATGGAATCATAAAGGAAAGAAAAATTAATTGTGAGTGACAGAAACACACAAAAAATAATATCTGAATTAGGCCTTGAAATATTTTAATAAGAAAGAAGACTGCCTACTTTTTCCCTCAATCTTCATACCTCCCTTTCATCTTCTCTTCATAAACCTTAACTTCCTTACTGTTTCTCTCAGCATCTAGCTCTCACTGTTAGTCAGAGATGGTTTTGCCAGCAGTCAAACTTTGGACATCTTGAAAAGGGCCTCATACATACGCTTATAGAAGCCCACGAAGGAGAAGATTGAAATCTTCCTTGGAAACAGGAGGAAATTTTCCCTGAAAAATCCAGACAGGAGGCAATTGCAGGATATCAGTCTCCAGTCGGGAATAGGGAAAGGATGCTTAAGATTTTATGCAAAAATAGATTAGGAATCCTTCTAGAAGGGTTTATCATCAAGCAAAGTGTCTGGATAAAGAATCCTCAAGAGTCACACTTTAACATTAAAGAGCAAAAAAAACACATAAACTGATTCCCCTAGAGAAATCATTTTCTGCATTGTCTGTTTTAATTTTCACAATATATAATTATATAATTGACCTTTCCTCACTTTAAGAATTCTATGAAAAAAGAAAATTATAGTGAAAATATATAAGACAGATTAAAAACATTTTTAGAATTAAGACACAATATAGATTTTTTTTCAGAGATTGTTATTGCACTCCAACACACTTCAACCACCAAACTACAATATTACAGACTATTTGAAACTTAAAAGAGTTTCATGAAATGTAAGTAGAGTGAAGAGAGAAAGTGTGAATTTGAAATGGAAGTGATGACAACATAATCAGAAGATCTAGGGGGCAAGTGAAAGTTTATCCTAGTAACACCCGCTTGAGAACATGTGAAGAGCAGAAGTATTAGAGAAAAAACACATCAAGCACCTGATAGGAATCATTAACATGTCAACACCATATTGCAAAGAACAATAGAAATCTGACATAATCGTTTCTGTTCTTTGAATCTGGTTATATCAATCTAAAAATATATGTGTATTCATTATTAGAGGAATATGACAAAGCATCTAATTTTATAAGAAAATATACTAGCTACACATAAGGCTAAGAATGTTAACCTCTTTGGAAATTAGCTATGTCATCTAAGAAATTTGTAAATTAACTAAGTTACTGGCACTAACCCAAAGAATACCTGCCTTTTGTTGCCACGTTTTTGCTATGCCAGCATTCTATCCTCTTTGATAAATGTTTTGTTAGTCATTGTTTTTATAAGTATCTTTCTTAAATAGATTCCTATCGATAAATTTCTTTCATTTCAAAAATCCTTTTCATGCTTACTTATGAAAATGGATCCTGAATTTTCTTTTACCGTGAAATCAAGGAAATGTTAAATTAATGGCTATTTATAACCAGATAATAAATTACTAGTGCTGATAAAATTATATACATATTAATTTTAGAGATCCAAAATACATGATGAAAAGCATCTCACATAAGTAAAAATTTGAGCAACCACACATTAAACCTACTAAATTTCATTATTGTGTTTACTACCTTATAAAGATTTTGACAGTATATTTAAAAAGAAAACAAAATTTATTTTCTCTGTTGCTCTTAAAACAGAAGAGATATTTTAAATATAATAAAAGTCTAAAGTTGATTCTAACGAGAAATTTGGATGAACTATGTATCATAAACCAATAAAAAATATTGTTGATTTCAATATTGTAGTGAACCAATCTGAATTAAAAATAACTTTAATATTGAGTGAGAAAATCTTACACTTTTCGTTAATTATGTAGGCAATTAGAAAGTCTTGCTTGTACTTAAGTAGTCAAAAGTTGATGTGCTGTTAAGATTAACAAAACAATAGATGAGCACATTTATTATGTGGTGATCCTTTTTCCATTTGGCTGAGAGTTTTAACAGTATAAAAATAAAGTTCTCTTGTGGTGACACATTAGAAATAAATTTAGAGACATGGTTTCATTTGCATCTTTTGGGGGAACTATTTTAACTTTATAATGTATTTTTAAGAGAACTTTTTGTTTGTTTAATAAACAGTTTAATCCTCAAAACATCTGTATCTACAAGACTTATTAATCATTTATGTTTAAAAATATAAGCAAGAATATTTTAGTTTGAAATGATATAGGAAACTAATATTTCGAATTTGATATGCTTGAAGTCAGATTTGCCAAGAAATTGTGAATCATTCTATTTAAAGAGTGGATTCCTATTTCTGATTGTTTCTTAGTTAATATTTTTCTAAAAAACTCCAGTCTGTCCCAAGGTGTACATCAGTTCTGCATCAATGCTGAAGATGGTCTTACATTGATATACTAAGTTTTAACATTACTTTAGATAAATATTTATTCAATAAATATTTACTTGTGGCTTACTCCGCATTAGGATATCTTTGCCCTGGAGATGCAGCAGTGAGAAGAGTGAAATGTCCTGCTCCCACTGTGTCCTTATCTTGGTAAAATTTGTGTTGCTATATCAGAATGAGTCTGAGTAATTTACAAAGAAAAGAGCGTTAGTTAGCTTATGGTTTTGTAGGCCTAAAGGTTTAAAGGGCAGGGCATTGGCATCTACTCAGCTTCTGGTAAAGACTTTTGTGTTGGATCAAAACATGGTAGAAAGTCAAAGGGGAATATTCCATGTGAAAAGGCAGACCAAGCATAAGGAGGAAACACTCATTATAATAACCTGCTGTCATGGGAACTAATCCACTCTTGGAAGAACTCATCCAGTCATGTGAGACTGAGAACTTACTCACTAGCATGGAGATGGACAACAGGTCATTCAGGAGGGATTCGGCCCCATGACCTAAACACTTCCTATTTGGCCCACCTCCTAATACTGCTGCACTGGCAATTAAACTTCAACATGACATTGGGCGTGGACAAACCATATTCCAACCATAGCAGTTCCCAATCCAGTGAGGGGAGACAGCCAATGAGAGGTGATAAACGTCATAAAGAAAATAAGTCCAATAAATGGACACAGTCACCTGAAAAAAATTGATAAGCTGGCTAATCAGGGATGATTATTTGAGATACTTGAGCAGAGATCTAAAACAATCACATTTTTAAAAGACAAAAAAAGAGAGGAAACAGTAAGAAAAAGACTAATAGATTATCAAGCAAGAGTAAAGGGGCTGATGCGGTGTGCATGACCGAATAAGAATGCTTTGGAGATTACCAGACGTAAATTGGGTCAAGAACATACAGAACTCTGCAGGGTACAATACACTAAGTTGTTTACATTTTATTCTAAGATGAAAAGCCATGGGAGGGCTTTAAGCAGATTTGTGAAATGGTGAGACCACACTTTCAAAGGATCCCTCTTTCTGACAAGTAAAGGGCAAAGTGTCTCTGCGGTAATGGGAGTGGTGGCAGATGTGAGGGTGAGTAGGGAGGAAGAGAGACAGCTGGAAAGCGTAAAGCAAGAAACTGTTTAAAAACTATAAAAGTAGTCTAGAACAGAGATGGGGTCACTTACAGTAAAGTGATAATGGTGAAAGTCAAAATGAATCTTTGAATTCTAGATGTGTTTTGGAAATAAAATCTCTAGATTTAGCAGATATAGATTGTGAGGGGAAATAAGCAATCAAAGATGATTTTGAGATTTTTTAGATCTGATCATTAGGCAGAGTATAGTTGTCATTTACTGTGATGTTTAATACTTGGAGAGGAGTAGGCTTAGTTTTTGAGGTGAATCATGAGCCAGCTTGGAGTTATCTTAAATCTGAAGTATCCATATGCCATTCAAGCAGAGAAGTGGAATAGAAGTATAGCAACCTTTCAATTAGTATCTCCTGAACACTTAAGTAATTAAAATAGCCAAGCATGAATAAACCAACAGAGGCCATTTTAAGCATCATTCCAATAATTCTGAAAACAAAGAACTTGAGAACAGTTACCATTAAGTGGTGACAGTCTCCATGTTCATAGACATGAAAGCCAAACGTCACATTACTGAAGCCAGACATTACTTTTTATTTTTAAAAAATTTTAGCTTTCACTTGGAAATAATTTTAGGCTTACAAAAAGTTTGCCAAAACACCACAAACAATTTGTGTATATCTTTGTTGTGACTTTTCTAATTGTGAACATTGTATATAACCACCACATAATTTTCAAAATTAGGAAATCAATATCAGTGCATTACTACTAACCATTCAAATATTAAGTATTTCATCAATAACCATTATTGTGCGTTGTTTTTATGTGTCATCTTTGCTAACTTTATTATCTAGGATATGCTTACTTATTTAGACTTTCTCTATAAAAACTTACAGTGACCATGAATTTTGCATGTTGTCCCTCAATTTGAATTTGTCTGGTCAACTCTTATGACAAAGTTTAAGAAATGCGCTTTTTGCAAGTATACAACAAAGGAGATGTTGTTCTCTTCTCAGTATGCCAGGAGGGACGTAATGCTGATATGTTTCATTGATGATGATAACTTTGATCTCTTGGTTAATGTCATGTCTGACAGGTTTTCTCTACTGTCATGTTACTATTCTTTCCTTTATGACTATCAGCATCTTGCAGGGAAATAATCTGAGACCGCAAACATATACTTCTTCTCATCATTTTTGACCAATAAATAAATAAGCCATTTCTCCAAAGATATTAGTACTTATTTTTATTAGAAAGTGATTATTTAGAAACCAACATTTTACTGTCCAAGTGCTCACTGATAATAAGGTCTCATTGTTTCTGGGCCCATTCAGCAGACATAGAAAATACACAAGTGAGCTTATATGTTTATAATCACACATCTATCTAAATATATATAACCTGCATTCATGCTGGTATCTCTAATATCAATTTAACACCACAGGATTTATTCTAACCCCTCCTGTCTCTTCTCAGACAATGAAGCATTTGGCTTTCATTCTCTACAATATATTATCCATTTTCTCAACATTAAAATACACATAAAGCAGTTCTATAATTGCTAACCCACAGTCTTTACAAAGGAAAAAACTAAAGAACAACATTTAGGTATGGGTCATATGTATTTGGCCTTAGAGTTTAAAATCAAATAACTGTGTTCTAAAGTTATGTGAGCTAATTATTTTCTTTTCATCCTTTCAGTGTGATTATGTTATACATTTGTAATAGATTTGAATTCCTTTCACCTTTTCTGTTCTGCTTGTCCCCAGAATCTTTTTTGGTTTTAGTTAGGTTTTTTTTTAAGAATGTGAAACATCAGCTGTATTCTAAAAGACCAACATATACAAATAGCTATGTTCAAAGAAGTATTAACTTCCCACACTTCTTATTCATTCTAAGTCATTTTTGTATATTCATTTTCTGCCCTATTACCACTCATCCCTATATGAAACCACATTAATTAGTTTCTGAACTGTCCGTCTTGTGTTTCCTGCTGCAAATAATACAAATATGTACATATTTTCTTAATCCCTCTTTAGTCTTACATGAAACAAAGAATGCTACAGATACATTTTCACACTTTGTTGTTGTCACTTAATGATATATCCCGAAACTCTACATCAGTCTCATTTTCTACACCTGCACAGTATTAAATATTCCATGGTGTGGAGGTCCTGGTATTATAGTTTATTCAATCACTTTCTTCTAGGACATTTATATTATTTCCAATATTTTACAACTGCATATGATGCTTTAGTATATACTGTGTTGCGTTTGGATTTTCATACTATTGAAGGTGTGTCTTCCTAGAAGTGGAATAGGTGAATCAAGAGTAAGTCAATATGTAGGCTGTTGGATATTATCAAATTCCCAAACGTTTGTTTCAGTCTACTTTTTCAATTTGTATCTCCCCTTTTACTCAAAAGTTGTTTTATGAAATGAGTTTTCGTCTCTAGGTAAACATGCCACATTTCTATTTCTATTATTTATTATTTCTAGATCTATGACATAATTATACAGTATCTTTTTAACGGTACCATTTTATGGAATTTAATGATGTTTTCATTGTTAACTAATCTATGACTAATTTGTGTGAATGTCTCATGTACACTTTAGAACAAAGTGTGTTCTCTTATCAGACCTTAAATAGACACATGCATACACGCACACACATATGTAATCTCCATACAGTCTACATTTTTAATGTGCTATTTATGCCTTAACTATCTGGCAAATACATTTTGTGCCCACTTACTACGTCTTTTACATAGAATTGTGTATTAAATTTTCAGTAATTATTGTGTTTCTGTCTGTGTCTGTGTAGTACCCATAGTTGTTGTTCATAACAATCGTAGTGCTAGATGGTCTATGGAGTTTTATTTTTGAGGGTTTTTTTCGTGAATAGCTACTGTAAATATAATGTTTTCATTGTAAATTTTTGTTTTTTACATTGGAAAGTGATTTTTTTGTCATGTTTAATGTTTCTGGGTTGATTTCTACATATCTGATGTCAAGACTGTTAAAATTGTTTTAAAAAAATTATTTTATTTGTTTGGTATGCTCTTGTCCATTTCTTCTAAATTACATTATTTTAGATTTATGTCTGGTATAAAACATTTGGCTGTGTCCAGTTTTGTGAGCCATTATCAAAATATTTTTTCTTTTATTAAGTGAGTTTAGCTCTTCACATCTATTTTTATGACTGATACATATCTTTAACTTTGCAATACTATTTTAAACTCACATGTATTATAACTTTATGCTTTTTCCCCTACTTAGTGTATAGTTTTACCTCTTTTATTTAAAAGTAGGTTTTAATACACTGGAATGTTTGTTTTACTGATTATTGAAAGCCTTTAGTTACTGTTTTCCAATTTAAAATTTTACTATGTCAATTACTTTTTTAAGATTTAATTTTAAATTTCACAATAAATATTTTATTGAGGTTACAGGTAACACTTTGAACTACTTAGATAAATTCAGAAAACATTATGCTTAAAGAAATAAGTGAAACAAAGAAAAGTAGAAACTAAATTATATTTATATAAATTCATAAAGCAAGTAAAACCAATCAATGTTAAAAGAAAGGAGAGTATTAGTTTCTTCTGAGAAGAATTTTGACTGGGATAGCCAGAGGGAAGCTTCTGGGATGATGAAAGTTTTCTGTTTCTTGATAGTTGCATACATTTCCCAGGTCCTTGAATTTCTTAAAACTAATTAAATAATACACTTGAGATTTATTCATTTCATTTCACTGTATGTAAATTTACCTCAACTAAAATGTGTGTGTGTGCATAGAATTTAAAGTCATTAAATTTTTTAGCAATAAAAATCTGTGCATTAGTCTGGAATAGATAGTACAGGTTAATCAATATTACATTATGACAGACCAAATATGATTTCCCATAAGTCATATAAATATCTCTGTAATATATATTGGCCTTTATGTGCTATTTTATGAATGTTTCAAAAATAGATATTGGGAATGTTTAAAATAGAAAATATAGTAACATAAAATATTTTTAATTGTATATTAGTATCATTCTAAGGTATCATAAATTCAACTCAGTAATGGAGAAAATTTATTCTGTCTTATACAAAGGAGTCATATGAATGTGTCCTTTTCTAATAAAAAGAAAAATATTACTAGCCCCAAGATAATATATTACAAACATCCTGCAACTGTATTTTTGACAATTCTTGATAATATAACCATTCAATTTGTTTTAATCAGTATTTCTAAAATTAAATTTTAATTCTGAATTCCTAAACTATGACATTTTTAGAAATAATAATTACCAGTCCAATTGCAAAGGTGAAGTGCATTATATCATATTCCTTTAGCTTCCTTTAGTCCTGGTTCCTATATTCTTATTCACTTGAACACTATTATTAAGTTCTGAAGTTGATTATATGGCTTGCTTTGTGAACAGAGACAAGGAGCATTTCAGACAGCTAAAATAATGGTCTATTTGGTTTTCAGTGAAATACTTAATCTATCATCTCCTTTGAAGAATATACATGGCATATCAGAATTGAAATTTTCACTAAACACTGGAAAACCAAGAATCAGTTAAAATTTTAGGTATTATCTTTAAAATAACAATTTTGTATTTTGGCTTTCTACTCACAAAATTAAAGTTTTTTAAAGTATTCTCAATCATTAATTTTGAGTCAAAGAACATCATGTGCTCTCCGTTATAGCGTGAACTAAAGGAATGTACATTGTGGAAAATAGTTATTCTAATGCACTATGTGATCTGAAGAAAAATTTTTATGCTGAAATTAATTTTCACATGTAATTATCAGAATCAGCCCTTAAATGTGATGTTTATGAAAATATACATTAGTAATTATAAAATAAAACATACATATCAGTTTTATTATTGATCTTAATTTTGATATGTGTACATTTATTATGTTAATTAAATGCTCCTAAAAATTAATGTGACATATTCAATAGTAGTTACATAACATTGAGCTGCTTTCAATTATGACATATATAGTAAGTATATTATATTGATGATGGAAAATCTTTTATACAAATACAAAGTTCATAGAGCTTTACATTTTACATTAGTAGTTTTCAGAAATATCATCTTTCTTTTCATGCTCTCACTTTAAAAATACAAATCTTTGCATTTTGGTTACACAGAAGTAGTCTACTTTAGGTTAGCAAATTCCCAGGTGAATGCACATGTTTGGTCAGCATCAGCTACAAGTTCAAATATGAAATATACATGGGATATTCTAGGAAAGACACTAGCTAAACCATTCTGATGAAAGCAAGTACAAAATGGAGTGCTTGGGGAGTGCCTATTTGATGCTGTTCAGCATTGTACTCCAATTGTATTCCTTCTAATTGCTCCTTCCATTATTATTACAAACACATGAAGCTACTAACACACATATAAGTTCTTCTTCCATCATCTTTTCCATTATCATTTTAAATACATGATTTCCAAATTCTCAGCTGGCAAGCACTATCAAAAAAGAGAGATGTTAGCTTTCTTGTTTTGAAGTAGGCCTTGTCCACAGTGGAAGGGGACCTGAAAATGTCCAGTGATATTTACATTCTCCAGATTTCTTTCTGTATCCACCAGACTACTGTACTTCATATCCTTCTGCCAACTTCCCCTATCCAATGAACTCAGCGTCTCTCACCCTATTTCTCTATTCATTGTTTCTGATGCCCAGTTCCAAAAATATGTGAAGCATAAAGTCCCAAATCTCAGAGTTTGCTACATAAAGTAATGAAAATATAATTTATGGCAAAGAGAAAATAGAAAATCATCTAAATGATAGAAAGATAATGTGAAAATAAATACTGGAGCTCCCATCGTTAAAGGAGAGACAAAGAAAATTACACAGGAGTAACTAAGGAACATGAATAGGAGAGCATCTAATGTTCCTTTTCAACTCATATTAAAAAGAAAAAAAAGGTAAAAAAAGATTGTTTTGGGAAAACAACTGACAAAACATTCTACATCAAATATTAGGGATACTTATCCTTAAAAAACACCAACTATGGATTACAATAATTTACAAGGTATCAAATACTATTGTCCCCAAATTAAGGAGGTTATAATTATAAACATCTAGGTAGCTAGATGATGCAATGTAAATGGTATGAAAAGCAAATAAACAAGACAAGCTAGATTACCTACGGGGGAGAGATTAGATAGAATGTGTGATGTTCCCCTCCTTGTATCCATGTGTTCTCAGTATTCAACTCCCACTTATGAATGAGAACATGCGGCGTTTGGTTTTCTGTTCTTGTGTTACTTTGCTGAGAATAATGGTTTCCAGCTTAATCCATGTCCCTGAAAAGGAGATAAACTCATTCATTTTCATGGCTGTATAGTATTCCATGTAGATGTGCCACATTTTCTTTATCTGGTCTATTATTGATGAGCATTTGGGTTGGTTCCATGACTTTGCTGTTGTAAGCAGTGCTGCAATAAACATATGTGTGCATGTATCTTTATAGTAGAATGATTCATAATCCTTTGGGTATGTATCCAGTAATGGAATTGCTGGATCAAATGGTATTTCTGGTTCTAAATCCTTGAGGAATCACCACACTGTCTTCCACAATGGTTGAACTAATATACACTCCCATCAACAGTGTAAAAGCATTCCTATTTCTCCAAATCCTCTCCAGAATCTGCTGTTTCCTGATTTTTTAATGATCGCCATTCTAACTGCTGTGAGATAGTATCTCACCGTGGTTTTGATTTACATTTCTCTAATAACCAGTGATGATGAGCTTTTTTTCATTTGTTAGTTGGCCACAAAATGTATTCTTTCTTCTAGATTTTCTAGTTTATTTGTGTAATATTCTGTGATGGTAGTTTGTATTTCCGTGGGATCGATGGTGATATGAAAATCCTCAATAAAATACTGGCAAACCAAAATCCTCAATAAAATACTGGTGAACCAAAATTCTCAATAAAATAACGCAAAATTGAATCCAGTAGCACATCAAAAAGCTTATTGACCACGATCAAGTCAGCTTCATCCCTGGGATGCAAGACTGGTTCAACATAGGCAAATCAATAAATGTAATCCATAACATAAACAGAACGAATGACAATATCCACATGATTATTTCAATAGATGCAGAAAAGGCCATTGATCAAATTCAACACCCCTTCATGCTAAAACCTCTCAATAGACTAGATATTGTGGAATGTATCTCAAAATAATAAGAACTATTTATGACAAACCCACAGCTAACATCACACTGAATGGGCAAAAGCAGGAAGAATTTCCTTCAAAAAGCGGCACAAGACAAGGATGCCCTCTCTTACCACTCCTGTTCAACATAGTATTAGAAATTCTGCCCTGGGCAATCAGGCAAGAGAAAGAAATAAAGGGTATTCAGATAGGAATAGAGGAAGTCAAATTGTCTCTGTTTGCAGATGGCATGACTGCATATTTAGAAAATCTCATCATCTCAGCCCAAAGTCTCCTTAAGCCAATAAGTAACTTCAGCAGTCTCAGGATACAAAATCAATGTGCAAAAATCACAAGCATTCCTATATACCAATAACAGAGAGATAAACCATGAGTGAACTTTTATTCACAATTGCTACAAAAAGAATAAAATACCTAGGTATGCAACTTACAAGAGATGTAAAGGACCTCTTCAAGGAGAACTACAAACAACTGCTCAGTGAAATAGAGAGGACACAAACAAATGGAAAAACATTCCATGCTCATGGATAGGAAGAATCAATATCATGATAATGGCCTTACTGCCCAAAGTAATTTATAGATTTAATGTTATCCCCATCAAGCTACCATTGACTTTCTTCACAGAATTGGAAAAATACTTTAAATTTCATATGGGACCAAAAAAGAGCCCATATAGCCAAGCAATCCTAAGCAAAAAGAACAAAACTGGAGGCATCACACTACCTGACTTCAAACTATGCTACAAGGCTACAGTAACCAAAACAGCATTGTACTGATATCAAAACAGATATATAGACCAATGGAACAGAACAGAGGCCTCAGAAATAATGCTACACATCCACTGTTATTTCTCAATAAATCAACTGATAATCTCCATCCTTGTTTGTTTTTCTCTGAATAATGTTCTTGCTGTAGAGTTGAATGATTCAATAACCCTAGTATTCCATAGAACTAGTATAGTTATTCAATTATTCAATAACCCTACTGTAGTATGTCAGAATGGATCCAGATTTTTTCTCTATCTCATCACTCATACCTTTGCTTTTAGTTTATCCTTAAATATTGCTGAAGTTACAGTTTTCAAGTACTGACAGAAAACTATTCAAAGGAATATAAAAACAGTATATGTGTTTATATTCAAATGGTGCCTCAGCAAACTTACATTTACACATCACTGTCCAGAAATGTGCAATGAGTCCCCCTTCTGAACCAGTTTCTTTTGAAAAATATGGCAGTTAGGTCAAATTTTCATGAGTCACATGGCTATAGGAAAAATGGATTTATAGTTGAAATAAATGAGAGGTTTTTATGGATTTAATTACTAGTTATATATGTACATATTTATGTATATCATATATATTCTTTTTATATGATACTATTTTACACATACACACACATGCACACACACACACACACACACACACACACATATGCACATATTTTTACCTAAGCTGCAGGCATTTCCCTATTCTCCATTTTTAAATTGATTATGTGAAATATGTTGATTAAAGATGATGTCTTCCAGGATGTTTATAGTTTTGGCTTTTATATTAAAGTCTGTCATCCATCTTGAGTTAATTTTTGTATTTGTTATAAGGGAGTGGTCCAGTTTCAACCTTCTGCATATAGCTAGCCAGTTATGCCAGCAAGATTTGTTGAATAGAGAGGAATTCTTTCCCCATTGCTTGTTTTTGTCAGATTTGTTGAAGATCAGAGAGTTGTAGACATGCAGTTTTATTTCTGGGTTCTCTATGCTGTTTCAATGGTCTATTTTTTTTGTTTTTGTACTAATGCAATGCTGTCTTGGTTACTGTAGCCCTGAAGTATAGTTTGAAGTTGGGTAGTGTGATGCCTCCAGGCAATGCCATTCAGGACATAGGCACTATTTTACACACACACACACACACACACACACACACACACACACACAAAGATTTCATGATGAAGGAGCCAAAAGCAATTGCAACAAAAGCAAAAATTTACAAATGGTGTCTAATTAAACTAAAGAGCTTTAGCACATCAAAAGAAACTATCAACAGAGTAAACAGACAACCTACAGAATGGGAGAAAATTTTTGCAAACTATGCATCCTGCAAAGATCTAGTATCCAGCATTTATAAAGAACTTAAATAAACTTACAAGAAAAAGAAAATAAAAAATCATAAAAAGTTTTAGTTTTCATATTATTAGGAAGAAAGCTATGGTCGGATTTATATAAAGCATTTACTGAAATTTTAAAAATGAATTACCTATGTTAAGTATATATAGAATTTGTGTGTTTATGTTTTACAAAATATTATCATGCAGTACAACAATGCTTGGCCAATATTTTCTATAGAGTCTGGAAGTAATTGTTTTATTTTTGTTGGCTATGTATGGTTTCAATGGAAGCAGCATTTCCTTTTCTTTATTCTTCTTCCCTTTCTCCCCTTTTCTACTCTATTTAATAAAATAAATCACTTTTTAAAATTTTTATGTTATTGTGGTAAGAACACTTCACATAAGAGCTACCCTCTTAAGAAAATTTTAGGTGCACAGTACAATATTTATATTATTTACCTTCTTAAATCAAGCAATGTGCAGGAACAGGCCTCGGGCAAAATTTGTCCAACAAGCAATCATTTACCAACATCTGCTGTAGCTGTATGATTATTTAATGTGCTTTCCTTACCTCAAAACTGTATTTTATTAAACTTTCTTTATTTAAATAATAAATTTCTATAATTTATTTTAGCACTGTTAACTACTCTGTGGTATGTAATGATTACTTTATTATTTTAAAGTAAATTCCTGTAAATCAACATAAAATGCCATACTAAAAGTAGTACTTCATTGAAAATATTTTATACTTTCTACATATTTGTAAAAGAATGATCACAGACAAGTTAAATATATGTATATTTCATGTATTTAGCTCTTTCTCTGAACACTCTTGTTCTTCCTTTCCCCCTACCTGATCTCTGCTGCTTTAAGGAAAAAGAAAAATGTTCAATATACTGTAGAATGTCAAGGAAGGGAGAGACTAAAACTTATGATTCTGTTGAACACAACATTCAGGTAATCATTTTGCTTAGATCTGGTCATCTTGCTAAGACTGTCACCTGGTTACTTTGGGTTCCTCATAGTTCTGAATCAACAAGGTCTGGAAGTGGCTAGATTTGGCTGATACATTTTGGTAGGTTTCACAGTGTAAGAGGGAAATTCATGTGTACTTGTGGGCAAATGTTAGGTTCAGTACTGTGAAGGATATTAGAAGACACTTTACTTGCAACCTAATCAATAGCTTGCCATAAGTAGAGAGACAGTTTAGATAGATTAGGTAGACAGATAGATGATAGATAGATAGATAGATAGATAGATAGATAGATAGATAGATAGATAGATAGATGGTATTAAAGTACATATACCGAAAAACCCCAGATCTCCGGGTCAGGAAATATAACTTTCTTTCATAGAGCATCTGGTCCCTATTTCTCATGCCCTATATCTCCAGGCAGCAAGCAATGAAGACCAGATGTGCCTGTGAATGCAGTAGTATACATTGCACTGAGAATATCACAAATTTATGAAGCTCCAAGCTTTTACAAAAGTTGCCAACCCTTACAGGCTGATGTTTGTATTACCTTTTGAAATATGAGCAAATATCTCATGGAGAGATACCACTAAATCTCTCCAAGACCTCTATATTTAACATCTAAGAATTATTTGCCATTCAACCACCCTTTAACCCAGTGTCAGTTCTCTTTATCCAGAAAGGCCTAATAGAGCAGAAACATGAAAATATTTATGGATCATTGAGCCAATTAATGTAATATTTTCCTACTTTTGCATCTGAATGCGTACCAGAAATTGATGTGTCATATGCTTGAACTTCTCCACCCAATATGTGCCAGAGAAGATTATCCCAACAATAAGAGAGCTACAAACAGAGTTGCTATTGAAACAGACTCACCCTGCCATCTGCCACTAGGTGGATCAGGATTTGGCATGAGTGCCTCTATCTTCTGATGTGTAAGGCACTTAGTATGTGGATGATGTACTGTCAATTGGTTCATCAGAAACTTCAGTGTTGGAGGTCCTAATGGCTATGCAATTACCATTCCTCAAGATAGGTTACCAGATTTTCAGTCTTGCTATTTAAAAATGAGATGTGACTGGATTCACAGTGATAAGTTCCTTTAATATTTAGGGGAAATATTTCCTCCTTTTGGCTCCAGTATCAAAAGGGATGGGGATGCCCAGCAACCTATGCAATACTTTGAGTGTTACAGATAATACAAGTTTCTATAACTTATAATTTTGCAAATGCCAGCCTCTGGTAAAGGGAGACAGCCTCCACCACCCAGAGATGCCTTTTGGAGTTTTAGACTGATGGCCTCCTTAACATAGCTACCAGGTGCACTTCTTTTAGGAAACAACTCTTAGCTTGGTGAAACTGAACACCTGACCCATAAAGGGCATTTTGCTCTCTGGTCTGAAATTCTCATTGGTGAAATGTCAGATCAAACCCAGTGACTAAAACAGACCCAAATATCCTAGCTTAGGAATGTAGATGGTATACTCAAAAACGTAGCCTGCGTGACTCCCGCAACACTTTGACTTTGAATGAAAACCAAATGACTGGCTGGGCACAGTGGCTCATGCCTGTAATCCCAACACTTTGGGAGGCTGGGGCAGAAAGATCACTTGAGCCCAAGAGTTTGAGACCAGCCTAAACAACATAGTGAGTCCTCATTTCCATAACATTTTTCTTTAAAAAGAAACAATTAGCTTGGTGTGGTTGTGCACATTTATATTCCTACCTACTTGGGAGGCTGAAGTGGGAGGATCGCTTGAGTCCAGGAGTTTGAGCCTGCAGTGAGTCGTGATCATGCCATTGCACTCCAGCCTAGATGACAGGGTGAGACTCAGTCTGAAAAAAAGTGGACAACGATCTCACTGGAAAAATTTATCCTTGACTACACTGCCTAAAGAAAAGCTGCTGAGTCAACTGGATCCTCAATTCACTGGCCTAAATGTCAGAGGCTGGCTGCTTGATAGCACATCTAAACTAAAACCCAATGTCCACTGGTTTTGCTTCCATTATAGATTTCGGTTATTTACTTTAGACTCTAGAATTGTTGTCAATGGTCTAGCTTTTTGTACTGCCACTTGGAAATCTACAGACTATGTGATTAAACATAGTAATGTAGTGTAAAAACTAAAGAAATGAATTTTAGCTACTGACGGAACTATCTTTTCACTCATTTAGGTGCTCATGGTAAGGGTCAATTTTTTTATCAAACTGACTAGAATCAAGTTCTAAAAAAGATGACTCTTAAGTTTCTGAGGCAGAGGTTACCTCTGCATGCCATATTTGTGACCTCTGGCAAAAGCTGACCTGTTTGGCTCATGATGGGGAAGCCACATAACCATGGGCATTTCCCACTCCCACTCTTGGCAGACTGACTACATCAGAACTTCCAGCTCCTTAGAAGACTATTAGGGAAGCCTTCCTACTCATGTGTTTGTGTGTGTGTGTGTGTGTGTGTGTGTGTGTGAAACATATTCATAATAAGAAACAAATTCTCATAATAATTACAGTCCTTTTATCTATAATTGTTTAGATGGTTGTAGTTGGTCTTTATACCTACATTCTCCCACTACCCATTCCATATTTCCTTTACGTTCCACAAGTACGGCAGCTGGTCATGGGTCTTTATCTGGTGGGGTAACCCAAGGCTTAATTCCTGAAATGTTTTGGCCATTAGTAGTTTTGCCTTGATTAGATTTTTGTAATTTTTCATTGGCTTTAATCAGTTTTCAGCTGGCAAGCTCTGCCACATATCTTTATTGTTTTACATTGGGGTATATCAACTGTTCAGTCCTATGTCATAATTATTTGCTTGGACCTTGATCACCTTTCCCTTCTATAAGATTTCACACTGGTCTGTTATATTAATACATATGCTCATTGGACCTAGTGGGCATAAAGTAGCAACTACTCTAGACAATGGAAAATAAATCTGACTAAAATTTAAAGGCCTTCAACCTCAGTAAAATTTCTGAGTCCAATGGTGTTGGTCATATAGAACAATTAGTGTGGGGCAAAAGTAATTGCTGTTGTTGTCATTACTTTTAATAAATACCTGTTCTAAGGTGAAGCATTTGGCTTTTCCTATAACCAAGAAAGAGGCACAGTTCCTACCTAGTGAACCTTTTTGAATTTTGGCAGCAACCTGCTCCTCATCGGCTGTGTTACTCTGGCTCCTTTTACCAAGTGACTCAAAAAGCTGCTAGTTTTGAGTGGGGCCCAGAAAGAGAAGGCTTTGTGATACGTCTCCAGGGTGCTGTGTAAACTGCTCTGCCACTTGAACCATATGATCCATTGGTGTTTCAAGTGTCAGTGGCAGATAGGGACATTGTTTGGAGCCCTTGGAAGGAACCTATTGATAAATTTTAGCAAGTCTCTGTCATCATCTGCAGGTAACTATTTTAATATTTTTAAATTTGATTTTAATTTTTTAAGTTTTGGCTGGTGTGGTTGAAGCAGGGTTTGGGAGATGTTGGTCAAAGGACACAAAACTTCTGTTAGATAGAATGAAGAAATTAAAGAAATCTATTGTACACCATGGTGACTGTAGTTGACAATATATTCTACTCTTGCAAAATGCTAAGAAAATAGATGTAAAATATTCTCAACACAAAAATGATGACTAGGTAAGGTAACACATATGTTAAGGAGCAAGATTTAGTTATTCCACAATGTATAGATATGATTCATACAATATGCTGAACACAGTACAAACTTATAATTTTATCTGTCAACTTAATAACACAAGTTAAAAAATTTAAAAACTTGAAGTACTCTGGAGTTTTCCATATGCTAAAAACCTACAATGCTGAAAATCAGATCCTATAGTTACTTTAATTTTGATTAACAATTATAGAACTCTGCCATTTGTTTAGATGAGAAACTTTAATTCTAGTCTACTGCTTATCTGGAAAATCGGAAGACATGACAAAAAGATTATAAAACATCTGAATGTGTAAGTCTGGGATAGGAAGGGGAAAGTAAACAAAATGCATTAAAATCCTAACAGTCATTCTTCCTACTGTTTATTTTAACACATTAATTAAAATGTATTATTCCAAATACTAAACAGTTATTTTTCAACAAGAAATAGAAATTGGTCTAATGTAACCATAATCTTAATATTTTTTATCACCTGTTCTAAGTTTTAAATTACGGATCTCTAAATAACTTTCAAAAATTTCAATTCACATTTTACGTTTCATTCAAGTCAATAAGTAAGAAAGAACATACTCTTTTTTATTCAAGCAGTTCTTCTGTGAATATAAATAATAACCTCAATTAATAACCATGTTTGATTCAGATTTAATAAACATCATAAAATCATATGCATTGGGCTGGGCATGGTGACTCACGCCTGTAATCCCAGCACTTTGGAAGGGAGAGGCAGACGGATAACGAGATCAGGAGTTTGAGATCAACCAGGCCAACATGGTGAAACCCTGTCTCTACTGAAAATACAAAAATTAGCCAGGTGTATGGCGGGTGCCTGTCATCCCAGCTATTCGGGAGGCTGAGGCAGTAGAATTGCTTGAACTGGGGAGGCAGAGGTTGCAATGAACCGAGATCATGCCATATAGCACTCTAGTTTGGGTGACAGAATGAGACTCCATCTCAAAAAAACAATCATATATATCAAACATATAATGTACATTATTTTATTACAGTAGTTTTCAAATAACAAATAAAACCAAAAATTGTTATTTTACACATATTTAGATATTCTGATATGTACACACAGTCTTAAATTTTGTTTCATATGTACGTATATACAATGCTCCTAATGTTAATGTTTAATTTACTGACATTCACATTATCCTATCTCTTTTTCAGAAATACCTTGTTTGATAAAAGAATCTATGCTCCTTTCTGTTAAACTATGGTTAACAGAATGGTTAACCATCCTGTTAATAATCATTAACAGGATGGTTAATGATAATGACTTTATAGATTAAATCATGATTGTTTTTAATTAGAACATACCAAAGACTATTAGAAATAGCTCAATTTTTGATGATTCCTTTAAGACAACTTTCTGTTTCAGAAAACTAAAAATGCCTGTTCTGTCATTTGACAGAGAAAATGGTAACATTAGATAATGTATTTCAAAGAGTATAGTGCCATCTATCGGATAACATTGAGTCCAAAATTTTACTCAAGATTCATTTGACATTTTATTTTTGATATAACCATAACAAACTAAAAAAAAAAAAAAGGCTCATCGTTTACGTAAATCTTCATGAAGTTTGTCTTTGTCCACATACAGCAAAAAAAGTCACATTTCCCACTGTTTGATAATTTCATAGTGTTTTTGAATTACTACCATCAAAACTAAGAGTAAATAATAGGTCAGGCTTTACTCATAATGGTTAAAAAACAAAAAAGGCAAACTTGATAACTGTCTATTTTGAGCAATAATTTTTAAGGTTATTTACATTTATGATATTGAATTTGTGCCTACAAAATTAACTTTAAAAATTTCTTGGTTAATCCTGATATTATTAATATCTATATATCAATATAACATTTCATAGGGAAGGCCAGTCAGTAATTCTTCATGTAAATATAAAGTTTGCTGGAAAAAGAAAAGATAGGTTCAAAGAAGAAAAAAGAACCTAGGACACAAAATATATTTCAAAGTGAGAAAGAAATGTCAGCCTTTTACTTGGATTCAGGCCATCCAGATGCTTTATATGAAAGTGTTAGCAATCTTGTTATGCCCAATTAAAATTAGAAATATTTTATTTTGGTGATTGCAACTACTTTCAGTCAGGATAACACTTCTGAAAATTTAGCAAAACAGAAGCTGACTATTGGCTTTGCTGAAGTCTGAGCTGCTTCTTTCCTTCACACATGACACTGAGATTGATGTTACTGAAAAAATAGAGGTGAGTAGCCTGTCCTAAGAAAGGCAGTAAATAAGAAACTCACACGCTAGTAAGTTCTCTCTCTCTGTACATTTTAATGCCACTGTTTAATTTAATTAAGTGGTGGAAAGCAGCCTTTAGGTCATTCAGAAATAATAAAGCACATTACAGAGCTAGTCTTCTTACCTAAATTATTTATTTTGCCAAGTAGAGAGTATTGCTGTATTTAAGTCCAAGTGTTAGTGTTGGAGGTGGGGAAGTGAGTAGTTAAGTATGGTACGCAGAATATATAGTAAATCCGAAAGCTAAAATATTTTATATTTATTGCTTAAATGCAGTTTATATGAAAAACGTTTAAAAAACAAGTGTAAAATTCCACACAATAAATTATTCCTAAACATTTTTATCAAACTGTCATTTAAAAAGCAGAATAGAAAAGTCTGCATTTTCCTAAATCTGTATGTCATTAGCTGCCTCTTCTTTATCATTTGAATTTGGGTTAAATAGGCTTACTAAATTTAAACATTCATTTATACATAAATTTGACTTTAAGTGACATTAAATTAGAATGAGCAGCATTGGGGATTTAACATTCAAAGAATTAAAGAGAAGTTCATAAAGACTGATTTCATCTTTTCTGAAGTTAGTTAAAAAATGTACAGTACATATATTGTTATAATTAAGCAAACACTTTAACATATAAACACACACAATTCGATTCTCTAATTTCCATTAGGTAAGCAAGACACATTTTTATTATCCTATTTTGTAGATAAGAAAAACATAGCATACTGTTTAAATTATTCTCTCAGGTTTCCATGAGTAGTAAAGGTTGTTCTTGGATTCATGCCAAAAAATTCTACTTCCCGGTTCTACATTTATGTCAGTCTGCCTTTCAAGATTCCTGTTTTCACTATTCTTTCTGTGATGGATTAGACCTGTACATCCACACTTAGGAATAAGTACAGTTGATGTTTGAACAACACTGGAGTTGGGGGGGGCAACTTCCTGTACATTAAAAAAATTCATGTGTAACTTTCAACTCCCCCAAGCCTGAAGTATTAATAGTCTACTGTTGACCAGAAGTCTCACTCACACGTAAACAGTTAATTAACACATATTTTGTATGTCTTACACAATGCAGTCTTACAATAAGAGGACGCATATTTACTATTACTGAAGAAAATCCTTGTGTAAGTGGAACCGACAGTTCAAATTTGTGTTGTTTGAGGATCAAATATACTTTATATCTGCTCAGGGGTAAGACTAGAGTAGTAAACAATAACATTACAGTGACTCTCAAGATTTTTTCTGTCCTCTGGAGTTATTTTTTAATTTTTTTTAATTTTTATTTTATTTATTTTTTTAAATTCATTTTAGGTTTTGGGGTACATGTGAAGAATGTGCAAGATTGTTGCATAGGTACACACATGGCAGTGTGATTTGCTGCCTTCCTCCCCATCACCTATAACTGGCATTTCTCACCATGCTATCTCTCCCCACCTCCCCACCCCCTGCTGTCCCTCCCCTATTTCCCCCTAACAGACCCCAGTGTGTGATGCTCCCCTCCCTGTGTCCATGTGTTCTCATTGTTCAACACTCACCTGTGAGTGAGAACATGTGGTGTTTGATTTTCTGTTCTTGTGTCAGTTTGCTGAGA